>OY987252.1:2500-188265 GCA_963920765.1 Ulota crispa | reverse complement strand
CAACAAATTTGATAACTATTGACTTCATGGTTCAAAATTTATTGCATGAAATGTTGTTTTCTTTGCTCAACAGGTAGCCCGAGCGGCTCATAATAACTTCTTGGAAATTGATATTTTTTAATTTTCTCTTTGTTTGAAATGGAGTTTTTAGATTTATAGATGCATGGGAAGCTTTGAATCATTCAATTGCAACTAATGAGGTGAAAGTTATGAGAGGTTCTAGTATGCCAGTAGGTAATTATGGAGATTCTCAAAACTCCATAATTACCTACCCGCATGTTAGAACCCCTCATAAATTTCACCTCATTAGTTGCAATTGAATGATTCAAAGCTTCCCATGCATCTATAAATCTAAAAACTCCATTTCAAACAAAGAGAAAATTAAAAAATATCAATTTCCAAGAAGTTATTATGAGCCGCTCGGGCTACCTGTTGAGCAAAGAAAACAACATTTCATGCAATAAATTTTGAACCATGAAGTCAATAGTTATCAAATTTGTTGGACCTTAAAGCTACTCCTTCAACACATCATGTGAGAAAATTTCAAAAAAAAGAAATAGAAAACCGAGTGGTTATGAGTTGCCCAAAATCACCATGTTGTCAAAAAAATGTGTTTAGGGCTTTAGGGGTTAATCAATATTTTTTGGATTAATACATATTGAATATGCAAGCAGCTTAATTAGTGCAATATATACCAAATATGCAAGTAGCTTAATTAGTACAATGTGAGCCATGTGGCCATGTACTATAGGCAGTAGTATTTTTCATATGTAGAAAATGAGCATGATTGTACCCATTTTACTTCAAAATAGAATGTTGCAGCCAAACCAAGAACCACAACTATCACTTGAGAAACTTTCATGGAGACCCTTGAAGTTTGCCATGAATACCCTTGAAGTTTCTGTAATTTCACAAACTTTAGAAAGAAGCCGGAAAATTAGTAAAGAAGTTGCTAGTCAAAGGGCATTTGTGATATTATTGAAACTTTAGGGGTATTTGTGATAATACTGCAAACTTCAAGGGAATCCATGAAATTTTCCCTTTAAAATATAGGACCATTTGTAGTCATGAATTAAATAATTTATGACTACACATGGTCTTATATTCTAAACACATGACAAACACTCCACTAATTATCTTGGACAAGTTGAGTTTGTAGTCATTAGACTTAGTGAAAAAGAACCGTTTTTCTATTATTGCTATTAATAGCATAACGTGAATGAAATGAGAATGAATTTGAATTTTTTTGTAATTATCCATAGTTGCCATTTTATGGGGAAGCCTTAATTTTTTTTTGGAATGGTAGGCCGAATTAGATGTTGGAGATGGGCATATGGAGAGTAGCAACCCAAAGAGAGATCCATCGCATAGCACCTTGGGCATGGAAGCCGTGCACGAGGTTGGTGTGGCCAACGAGGTTGAAGCAGTGCAAATGATTACAAAGTGTTTCCACCGGTTTGACAACATACCACGTGAGGAGGACCAAGCAGGTTACAATGACCAAAGCAATGCCGAGGTATCACAGGATGAGTCAATTGAAAGAGACACAGAGACAGGCTGACAACCCCGAGAAATGATTGATCTTTTAGAGGAATCTCGGGTTTCTTTATTTGAAGGGTCTAAGTCCAACCGCCTGGTAACTTCTCTGTTGCTTCTAAATTGCTTTTCAGTCTTTGGAGTGTCTAAAGTCTTTGTCACTGAGCTGTTGAAATTGTTAAAGGACATACTCCCTGAGAATAATACTTTATCAACATTGCACTATGAAGCCCAATAGTATCTATCAAAATTAGAGTTGTCCTATAAATCCATCTATGCTTGCAAGAATGGATGTTGTTTGTTTAGGAAACACTTACAAGATGCATTGGAGTGCCCAGCATGCAAGGAGCCTAGGTACACCCTTGGTACCATCCGGAAGGCCGGTGAAGGTCCTTTGCCACTTACCCCTAATTCAGCGCCTACTGAGGATGTACCGTTGCACCACATTAGCAAATCTATGCAAGTGGCATGCAAATCATACCAAGGAGGGCAACAACGTGGAGTGCATGCCAGATTCTAGAGCTTGGAGGCACATTGATACCATGTACCCAGAGTTTGCAGCAGAGCCAAGGAACATTAGGATGGGCCTAGCATTGGACGGCGTGAATCCGTTTTCAAACATGTCATTGAGTCATTCAACGTGGCCGGTGATTTTGCTAAACTATAATCTACCGCCATGGTTAGTGACAAAAAGGTTTTTTTTGATGTTGTCACTAATTATTCTAGGGAAGGAGAGTGTCACGGCCAACAACATAGATGTGTATTTGGCCCCATTGATAGAGGAGTTGTCAGACCTATGGGTAGGTGTGGCTGGAAAAGATGTGTCATGGGCAGGAAAGAACAAAGATTTTTCATTGTAGGCAATCTTGATGTAGTGCATCCACAACTTTTGGGCATATAGGCTAGCCTCAGGGCAAGTCACAAAAGGGTACAAGGGATGTCCAGAGTGTGGGCCCGACACCAGAAGTCAAAGATCGTCAGCCTTGGGAAAAATGTGTACATGGGGCATTGCAAGTATTTTGGAATAGACCATTCCTTGTAATTTCATGGCTTACAAGTGACTTTGAAGGATAATCTACAAAGAAATACTATTTTTTTGACTCTGTACTATGAGTGTCAAGAGTCATTTTGGGTCCAGAATGAATCATAAATGATAATGGCAAGATATAGTGCTTTGTCAAATAAACAACTTTTTATTGCATCAATTGATGCATATCAATTGATGTACAACATGACGATTAAGGTCACTTATTTGTATGTGAGAAACAAAATGGGACATTACCAAAATGCAATATATTTTTAGGCAATTTCAGCTGTTTGTTTTCTAATGGGGCAATACTTTGAACAAATTTTGGGAACCCAATATTGAAACTGGTTTGAAAAGACCTTACTTGATTTAATAAAATGAGGCACAACTTGTCCAAGAGAAGTAGTCAAAAGTCAATCAAGTGCTTACTTTATGATTACATGTAGTTACATTTAAACACCTTACTAGTCATATTCCACAAATTATATAAGTTGTTTTTTAACTCAGAGAAGAGGAGTCATTTTTCTTGTATTGATTTATCCTATCTCCATGATCCTTTAAACAAAAATTATTTCTTTACCCTACATAAACCTATACACATCTAAATCCTAAAACATAAATCAATAATAATTCAGCACATGAAGTAGAAACTCTAAATCCCCAATGACAATCTTATTTATAAAATAATAGACATTCTCCAAATTTGTGGCATATATTTAAAACACTTAAGCTTGGGAGCAACAATGAACATTATTAATTTTCTCATCCCCTAAACCCTAAAGCTTAGTGGTGAAATTTTCCTAAACCAAATATCTTTCACAAACTATATTTCATATATATTTGGATATACTATGTAAAAGATATATACATTGTATGAAGTTTTTGTCTAAATTTAAGTAGACACTGAACCTGTGATTTCAAGTTGTTTCTAAAACATGGGCTACTAATATCCTTGAACATGTTTTTTAGAAGAGGCCATCCATACCGAAGTAATAAAATGGACTATGATGGGACGGAGGAGAAGAGACTACCTCCTTTGAGCATGACCGGCATCTACATCAAGAGGTATGCCCTAGAGAGGAGCCATTGGTTGCACACCTCACCAGCAAACAAGCCGAATGGATTGGATGACCTGATTCATAGGACTGGGGTGAAGCGATTGGCAGCATTCTATCGTCTACCCTATTGGGAGGTAACATTTGAACTCAACAATGTCATGTATTCTAAGATTTTGAGGTGATTTATAAAGATAGCATTAAGGAATTCTAAATGATGAGAATATTACTTTGGGTTCATGGTAAGCAATGGTGATCATGGAATATTGCAATATGGGTGACTACATAGAGTCCTATTGGTTTAACATATGACCAAAAGTTGACAATTATTAAGAAAAAATGACCGTTGATAGTTGTATACAAATGACTACGTATGGTGGCCTAATGAAAAATAAATTGTGATCAGATTATATGACTAACAATTTTACAATCTTGAACAATGTGGCTTGCACTTGTCATTATAACTATATAAATGGCTATATAGAATGCTGAAAATGAAAGAAACAACTGTACATTCATGATATTGCATTTAACAAGTGCTTGTATTAGCGTTGAATAAATTGTGCTTATGCATATGTGGTTGAAGACTTATTACCAAAGTAGTGAATTTGTCAATGGTGTGCATATAAATTACTACATATCATATTCACGTGACTTTACAAAGTCATATTAACCTAAGTTGAATTGCATTCACATGGTCTTATGATTAGGCACATTCTGGATCCTATGCATTGTGAGAAGAATCTGTGTGAGAACATAATGAAGACCATTTGGGGAACCAAAGACACTTTGAAGTCACGTGTAGACATGTAAGAGGCAGGAATCAAGCATCATCTACATTTAGTGCCATGGAGGGTAACTGGAACCTTGGTGTTGCCAACTGCACCATATGTGATGACAAGGGAGGAGAAGAATGTATTCATTAGTGTACTACAAACATTGAAGATACCAACAAATTATGTTGGCCAACTTGCAAAGAGAATCACGGCAGATGGAGAGTTGAGGAGATTCAAGTCCCATGATTATCACATACTACTCCAACAAATCTTGCCTTTGTACGTGAGGACGTTGCTAAACAAGGACGTCAGGCTGGCTATAATGAAGGTGAGCCATATCTTTGTCTGATTGTGTGCAAAATCTGTGGACCCTTTGTCTATGTCATCATTATTGGAAGAGACCATTGAGACAATGTGCTTGATGGAAAGGGTCTTCCTGCCATCAATGTTTGATGTCATGACCCATCTGCCAATTCATGTGGTACAACAACTAGACATGTGCGGTCCTGTGCATACAAGGTGGATTTATCCTGTGGAACGTTATTTGAAAACATTGAAGGGGTACGTTAAACAACAAGCCCAACTTGAAAGTTCCGTGGCACGTGGATATACAACAGAGGAAGCTCTAGGATTTTGTACAGAGTATATGCAAGACTACACTGTAACAGAACGCAGAGTTTGGGATGACAAGCAAGAGCCCACGGCAAACGACGAAGTGCTATAAAAAGGATTTAAGCACACAAAATTCTCTCAATAACAATGAGGGATTGGATCCACAAGTTTGTGTTGTTGAATGCAAAACCCCTCCAGTTATACAGGGAGTAAGTGATCTCATTACTATATTTGCATTCCTAAGTCCAAGTTTAGGACTCATACTTATATTTCATTATTATGGCTGAAGGGATTAAGTCTTGGTTTACATGTGCAAGTGATATGGGGATTATGGGAGAAGGACTAGAAATTTGACTATGGCTAGTAAAAATTGTTAAGAGGATATCATATAATGCAATCTTATGATAGAATATAGTCATGCACCTAGTCAAAAGAAGTGCACAATTCCTCCATGAACATTCAAATTATGTGACTAGTTGAAGTCATTTTTGTAGTCATAAATAGCTCATTTATACATGAAAGTTCCTTTTTATGACTCTTTGCAGTCATAAAATTTGACTACAACACCATATAGTCTTACCACAGTAATAACATGAACAAATCTTAAGACAGAAGTCATTGACATTGTAATATCTATAGTAATGCATGATATCTTGAAAAAATCAGTAGCAAATTGATTTACATCTCATGTGATGCGGGCACGCATGTTACTGCAATGAATATGCAGAGACTATGTCAGCACAAGGAAGAATGAGGGGAAGATTGCAACGTTGTAATAGAGGGCAGCAAGGTCAACACACTATAGCCATGGAAGAGGTCACATTTGCATCTTGGTTAGTAGAAGCGGTGCAACTGAAACTACAAGTACATAAAGAAGTATCAGAGGACGTTCGTACGCTAGAAAGGCCACCATCAAAGAATGCAAAGTCATATTGCTCCATGGATGCTTATGGAAACCACATTTGTATTTGGGCTGCAAAGACTGATCTCACTACATGTGACAGTGGCATAGCAGCTACGTTCTCTCAGTCTTGCAGAGCAAGTCAAAGGGATCAAAATCTAAGAACCGCCGACCTAGAGTATATGGGATGGGTGGAAGAGATTCTGAGTGTTGACTATGGGCAATTTAACAAACTATCTTGTATTGTTTGTGGGTACAAGCAAATATGTGTGGCCCAAATGCAACAATGAAGAAAGACATGTATGGATTCACAGTGGCAAGGTTCAAGCGTCTCATGCCTTGTTCTGCAATTTCATTTGCATTTCCATTGCATGCACGTCAAGTTTTCTTTGTAGACAATGTGGGAAACCTTGGGTGGAAGGTGGTTTTGCAAGCAAGTCCAAGAAATGTAAGAGTGAGGTCATCAAAGAGTGCCAGAGAAACTTCCCAGTGCTTGAGTATTGGTGACGACATTAGACACAGGGTGGCAACGCCAGATGAAAGAGTGCAGATTCCCATTGCCAAGGCATGCTTGTTAATGGAGGGCATGGTCCTCACAGATGGGGAGGTTAGGGCGGAGATGGAAGTTGCTAACAATAGCAGCGACGACATTGAAGTAGCAGTAGTTGAAGGAGGGGAGGTAGATGCAAACAACATTGAAGAAGGAGGCAACTAAGAAGAAGGGGATAGCCACTTCAACTTTTGATGTGGACACAAAGTTCCCTGGATTTATGATCAAAAAAACACGTTCATGACTAAAAGCTGTTAGAAACTAATTCTGCTTTTGACTAGCAAGCGTCAAAACCGCTCTCAAAGCCCTCAGTAATGTCTAATGAGGGGCATATGAAGTAGTTAAGTGACTAGGCATAGCGACATTTCTATGTGTAAGTGACTGAATTTAGTCATGTGTTATATACATTTGGCTGACAGTAGTCAGACACTGTACTACACACTACCTACATTTATGGGGTTGTGGCTTCAAATAGCATTTCATGTGATATGAAAGTATATGGTTCCCAAAAAATAACATATTATTATTAATTCCCATGCACGCTTACCTTTGCATTAAATGCATAGAGGGTTGATGCAATGAGGAAGCCTTCTGCCATTTTTCAATTGCAAGGGATATACAATTTAAATGAACCATACCCAATTAATCCTTGAAGGACATTTTGAAGATGAATAAGGAATTAGGAAGTCGGAGACCCTCTATATGTGGATTGAATTGTAGATGAAAACCTTTGAATTGAAAAAGAAGACTAGGGAAAATCAAAGAGTCATGGTTTTGTTTTGACTAGACATGGTAGTGGTCAACATATTTATCTTATAAGTCCATGAGGGTAAGAATGGTGAAACTAAATCTAACCAAAGATGGATTTCCAATGTTGCTCAAAATTATGGAGGATGGTAGTACAAAATTGAGGACAACCAAATGGCAAGGGACCCTAAAGTCCTGATTGATGTCATTACTAGTGAATGTTTAGTGTGAATGAAAATTATGTGGGTTTCAATATGACAAGAGTTAGCTAAACTGAAGTGCCCAAAATTGCATTGGGAAATATTTGTACGGCTGCAGGAGATGTTTTGGAAACTGCCACAATGACCTCCCTCCATGAAAGGAAAGAAGTGTAAGGTATTGTTTCTTGGGTTTGCTATGTAGTATTTTCATGACCTTAAACCCTTACACCGCTAAAGTAAAATTTGATTAATATTTAGGAATCAAACAAAAAGCAACCCCAATGTCTAGACCTTAACTAAATGTGACAAAGAGAAAGGACAAGTACATAATCCTAAATACCATAAAGGCCACCCATTAATAAACCATGCCCTCTATTATAGCCAAAAAATATTTTGTAGAGAGAGCGTGATAATGTGTCAATTGAGATAGCCATGGAGACTTTAAACCGTAGTCAATCCCTTGGAACAAGCTAAACACAAGAGAAAATCTAAAGATAACTAATTTGTAGAACTCTAGATAAAAATGGCTTGGGATGTCCCTTACCCAAAAGTGACTTGACTAGTGTCAGTCACGTAGTCACCAATAGCAGTCATATTTGGTCACATCTACATGAGAACTTGTTCCCAATGATGTTTCCACCCAAGTCCTCAAAAATGTAGCAAGATTTCCCAACTTTATGACTAGAACTTGACTGCAAGTCATATGCCTTGAGCATTTGACTGGGTTTTGCAAATGTGACTAGCTTTTTTGACAACTTGACTAGCATTTTTGACAACTTGACTAGCATGACTCTACACAGTCAAGTAGCCCTACTCAAAAAAGGCCTCTTTTCTTGTAGTGACTTGGGGACGATTATCAACACGTCACGAACTGCCAGCTAGGGCAGCCCCATGACAATCTACCATTGTTTCTACAACTTAAATGTCCTATGCCTATTCATGGACTATTGTGGGAGGTTTTAGGCCTCTAGAGGTTTAAAAAAGGGCCGTCAACCTCACGGATGCGCTTCCTAGAATACAACACCAATATCCTCTACCTTCCTAAGCTACATAAGTTAAACCACGCAGCTCCTTGTGTAAATCATTGTAGTCCATTGAGGTTGGAGAGGTCAAAGTTAAACCTTGAAAGCGACCATTATTAAATGCCACTCAAATAGAAATCAAAACATGTACCAGCTCTTCAAAATTGAAGTCCTATACGGCAAAAAGGAACCGCTCGAAACAAATCACAACAGAATAACCAACTAATCCTATGTAAGCGGCATCCACCTGCTCGATCAGGATTCACAGACGTAATCGGACACACCAACAACCAAGATGGTTGACATATTAACTAACCTTGATAATTGACAATTTGCCAAAAACCCGCGTCCACAACTACTGCTTCAAATATCTCGCAGCTGTTGCACCTTCCCTGGCTTTTATGAGCCTCTCAATCAACTTTGGATCAATTCAATCAGACTGCTAGAATCTTGCTAGTAGGCCCTTGCACATGTGCTTGAACTGCCGGCAGCTGCGTGGGCCTAGTGTAATAAAGCGACAGTATTCGAGGACCTCGACGAGTCCAAATGATACTTAACAAAAGCTGGCAACCTAGAGAACAATGAAAAGCGTAGGAAAAAAAACAAACACATATATAGGTCCTAATTCAATTACAAACAAGGCACATAACTTGCAACATTCATAGCTGAAAATAGAGATCCAGCAAAAGGATTAAATAATATACCTGCTTCTTGATGCACCTGTTCCCTATAAGATTTTTGGATTTTTTATAACCCTAGGTTTGAGCCTAGGTACAGAAGTCAAAAGCTGGATGTTGTGGGACTGGAAGTCAAAGGGGTTGAATGTTGAGGGACCAAAAGTCGGGGGGGCTGGAAGTCGGAGGGCTGGAAGTTGGGGGGTTGGAAGTCGGGGGGCTGGAAGTCGGGGGACTAGAAGTTGGGGGCTAGAAGTTGGGTGGCTAGAAGTCAGTGGGCTAGAAGTCGGTGGCTGGAAGTCGGGGGGCTAGAAGTCGGAGGCTAGAAGTCAAGGGTTGGAAGTCAGGGGCTGGATGTCAGGGGACTAGAAGTCAGGGGGCCGGAAGTCAGGGGCTAAAAGTTGGGGCCTAGAAGTCAGGGGGCTGAAAATTGGAGGTTGGAAGTCGAGGGGCTGAAACTTGCTGCCTTCCTTTCTTTTGACATCTTCTTTTTCTTTTTGTCTTTTTTTTGTTTTTTATATTATAATTATTAATTTTTTATTATTAAACTAAATTATTTTAATTTTAATTTTAATTTAACTTTAATTTAATTTTACTTTGTTTATTTATATTTATTTTCCTCTTTTTTTCTTCCTTCCTTCCTTTTTCTTTATCCCTCCCTTTTCTCTTTTCCTTTTTGTTTTATTATTCTAAATTATTTTACTTTATCTCGGCTAAGCTCCTTGTATCCAAGCCAGACTTCAATCAGTCATAACTCCCTCAATTTAAACCCAAATTGGACGATTTTTTTGCTTAGTGTTATTGATTTTGTGTGATCTTTATGATAAACTTGTCATAATCTAACCTTGACCCTCCTAACAACAAGCAATGAGAGGACCAGCAGCATGTCTAGTGGATTAACACTTAGAAATAAAAGCCAATGACACTTACACCCTCCTAACTTGATGTCATTACCAACAACAAGCCCATTCATGCAACTTTGGATTTAATACCATAAATTCAACCCAATTTACAACTTAAGGATGTGTTGATTAATTAGCAAACCAAGGTTGGAACTTCGGAACTACTAAGCTCACTTGGGTACACACTAAGGCTAGTTCAGGTGCACGTTCACAATCAACCAAACTAATCTAACGATTGGAAGAAAAGAAAAGAAAAACGAGCAGTGCTTCCGTGCATCACTGAAAATCCGTTACAAAATAACAGATTTCTACAGCAAGTAAATCACTACCATCAAGCAATTAGCAAGCATAAAAACTAAGCAAAGATGGCACCAGCAAACCTCAATTAAGACAAGGTAGTTATAGGAGCTTCCTGCACGTCCACCTCCACTCCAGTTCCACAACTCCAATCTCCTCCTAGCTCGCAATTATTTTTCACATCGAGGTTGGCCTACAATTCATGATCTGCTCCAAAGGATTTTTGGATATGCCGCTGTTGTTTGATCTTGGTGCTGATCTTCCTTGTGTTCTAGTCAACTCGCCTTGGTCTTGCTCTTTGTCACTCCATTGATCATGCTCATCACTGGTGCCCTTACACGTTGCTGTCATTGCCTTGTTGGCTTTGGCCTCTTTGATCTTGATTCTTCAAGTTCACCCACTGACTACCCTATGGACGTGGATTGCCCTCCTTCAGTGCTCGCAATCGCCGCTTCTATTACGCTCGCCGCTTCTTGCTCTGGGTCACGCAATCTTCTACCTCCTTCCGGCTGCGTTCTCCTTCTCAACAACAACCGCCGTTCTCCTAGAGCTGTCTAAGGTCTTGTTGACGCACCCCTCTATCTCGCAGCTCGCTTCCCTCGCATGTCGTTGGCCGAGTCATGGCTGTCTTCGACAATCCCGTTGGAAATCCTCGTTAGCAATGAGATTCCAGGGAATATTCCCTCCAAAAATCCAAAATCCTCCCAAGCTTGTTTAAAAGGGGGGGAAAGGAAAAAATTCAAAAAATTAGATAGCCACTTAGGCCATGTTGCCCCGCCTAGCCCATGATTGCTTCCTATTTCCACTTTTTTTTCACTTTTTAAATTTTTTTTTCATTTTATTTATTCTATTTTCTTCCTAGGCCATACCTCCTCCAACTCATGGCATGAAAATTTAGACTTGTCAAGGTAGTGGCAACATCATGGCCACCCTCCATCTCCTCCTATTATTTTTATTCTTATTTTTATTTTTCTTTCTCCCCATTTTGCTGTGAATTTCCTCATTTATTGTATTCTATTTTATTTCAAATTTTAAAATTTTTTAGAATTTTTTTTAAAGGAAGTTGAACCGCAATACATAATTTAATGGATCTAAATGCAATTAGATTTTTTTATTTTTTTATTTATTATTTAATATTTATTGGTTATTTTTTATATTATTATTATTATTATTTATTTTATTATTTATTATTTATTATTATTTTTATTTCTTTTTTCTTTTTTCTTTTTTCTTTTTTCTTTTTTCTTTTTTCTTTTTTCTTTTTTCTTTTTCTTTTTTCCTAGCTTTTTATGCAAGTTTATGTCCCTAAACTTCTTGCATAATCATTACTAGGATACATGCTATATTTTGTAGCATCTTACGTTAATTAGAAACTTTTAAAGTTTTCTTTTTTAAAAACAAAGAAATGGTTTGTGATAAGCAATTATGCTTGACACCATATTCCTTTACAAAAATAAGACGGACACCTGTTTTCTATTTAGAGGGGTTTTTTAAAAAAAACTACCAATGGTTCTTATACCATTTTTGAATTTCTATGAATATCAAAAAGTATATATATACTCTTTTATAATTGTAAGGTTCAAGAATTACTTTTTTGCATGCTAAGGTTTACTTTCATGATGCTTTTAGAATTAGCACTCTAATTTTCCATGCACTTTTGAGATTAGAGCTTGCATTAAGATCACGTTACTAGATTAGACTTACCTACTCTTTTGAGATTACTAAAGGTCAGCATGCAAAAACCTTGAATTTGCATGCTACCAAAGATTAGGATTAGCTTGTAAAACTATGAGTTTGCACGCTTGTGGATGGGATCCGCTTGTAAAACTTGAGTTTATATGTTACTGGATTAAGATATGCCGGTAACTACTTGAGTTTGCATACCAAAGATTAGGATCACTTTTTTTGAGACCAAACTATGACTGCATGTAGCCGTGTGCTATGAACTATCAGTCCAACCTACTTTTCTACCTCCAAAAACTATTGTTTCTTGGATTTGCTTGCTCTCAAGATAAGCTATGAGCTTATTGATTAAGCATGCAATATAAGCTTGGTGTGTAATCTTGCAACATGGGGTGCTTATCTCCTCTAAGCTCGTGGTGATTCCAGCTTGCTATCAGCCATACTCGTGCAAGTTGCAGCAGTACCTGCTGCTCAAACTCCGAGGTAAATTCTCATGTATATTTTTTTACTTTTTGTCCGACTCTCCAAGGTACTTGAGTTGTTACTCTTGGTCCGGTAACTGCAAAAAAATTTACCCTCCTCCAGTAACTACTGGCATCTAGTGCTGCTATTCTGATCTTTGTCCGGATTTCCAAAGTACCACTGCTGCTCGGGTTCTTTTACTGCTTGTCAGGTTTTTATATGCTTTAAAAAAAAAATGTAACTGCTGCTGGTTTTTTTACCTTCTGTAAGTTACAAAGAATAGCTTGCCTATTTGCTGCTTTCCTACTCAACTTTGCTGCTCTAAAGCTCAATTATTTGCTGCTCTCATGCTGTTGGATTGTTGTTTCTTATGTGTTATGCTTTTTGGATATTCCAAATTTTTGGTCATTAATGCTCTCAAGATGCTGGGTGGATACCTTTTATTGTATGATTATTGCTAGCTCTACTCTTTCTATATTACAGGCTTTGTTCAAGCTGCAATAGTCTCGTGCTACCTGTAATTGCTTAGTTACTCTTCTCTATGCTTGTATGTACCCTGGTGTACGCGTGGCCTTATACTTGCACCTTATACATGCAAGAGCTTACCCATATACTGCATATACTGCAAAGCTTTGCACATTTTTGATTTGATATTTCCTAGTCCGG
Source organism: Ulota crispa (assembly GCA_963920765.1). NCBI lineage: Eukaryota > Viridiplantae > Streptophyta > Bryopsida > Orthotrichales > Orthotrichaceae > Ulota > Ulota crispa. The sequence continues at coordinate 175,155 of OY987252.1, read as the reverse complement.
TTTATTGGAATTGGTGATACCCGTCACAATGGCGGCCTCACAAACTAGTGCTACACAGGTTCTTTTTATTTCTTTGAGGAGTTTTTTTGTAGTTTGATTGCTTTGCCTATTTGCTCTCCTTGTGAAAGCTATAACACGCGTATTGGACTTAAGACACCTGTTGTAACCTCACTAACATCATATTGGTTTATGGTTGTTTTTGGGATGGGCACAAGTGAGGTCCAATTCCTCTTAGAGACTATGGCAGTTCTAGCATTTCTCTACTCTACTCCTTTTACTTTCTAGAAATATGCTCTAGAAAATTACTATTTTTTATGTCATATTTTGAGTTTTCTCAGAAAAAAACTTTTTTATGTGTGATAAATTAGGCATATACCCATGTTTTTCAAAACATATGTGTTTCATCTTCTCCAATTAAGTTTGGTCTAGATTCTTTTGTCCAAAACATGGCATGTATTATTTATTACTTCAAAGATATCATAAGAAAACTTCTTTGCCTTGCAAAGTTTCATGTTTTGAGACTTCTTGAAAATAATCAAATAGTTCATTTCTTTATAAATTAACTTTGTATGAAACTTTATAGGAATGTATATTGACTTTGATCACTTGATTAATATACTTAATCAAGATTCTTATTCTTATTTTTGATCCATGGAATAATAAGAAAAAGTACTATTTGCAAGCTTTTGAAAGTTCAAATAAGTGTCTAGCTATGCTAGAATGTTCCAAAAAAGCATCTTTATTTCTCGATTTTTTGTAATTTTATCTTTTTCACACTAATTACTTTGGTAGAGTTGCCCATTAATGCTTGTGGTGGTTGTAGATTGATTGGTCAATTTTCTTTACCTTGGATGGAAGTTGGCGCTAACCACTCCACTAATTTCTAGGCATCCTTTGTGTTAAACAACACATGCAAAGTTGGACCCTTGTGGCCCTTGATTATGATGCTAAAACTAATTTCTATGGCTCAAGTTTTTATTTTTATTTTTTTAATTGTGTGTTTTTTAATAAATAAAATAATATAAAATTTAACTTGATAAATCTAAATCTAATTTTTTGCATTTTCTTTTGTTAAGCAATATTGAAATTACTCCTTAAATGGGTAATAACCATGTTTAGGCCTAATTGGCCCAATTAACCATAATTGTCATTTTTACCCATATTAATTGTCCTATTTCCACCCTAATTAATACTAACTAATGGATTTTAACCCCAAAATGACATAGAGAGCCGTATTTTTGGCTCATAGCCCTCCAAAGTTGCTACTCTTAAAATCATGCAGCAGATGACCCCCTTGGACTTCAACAATCCCAACTCCCTTTTTCTTATCCAAAATACTTGATTTTTGTGCCAATAGAAACTACTCTTTCCAATTCATTACCCCTCCAAAAATCTCTTCAAGATCTTTCCTAAGTTGTGAGAAATCTTGCATTAAAGATGCGGTTGTTTTCCCTAACCCTAGTTCCTACTTTTCCCTCCTCTCTCTTCCTACACACACATTCTCTCACTTCTCTCTCTTCACACACACAAGATGACGACCAAGGTCAGCCCTTGGCCTACATCCACAACCTCCCTTATCATCCTTACACTACTTTCATCCGGCTGGACATTTCATTTTTACCGGTTCTATTTTTTAGCATTTTTCCCCTTTCCAGCTTGTTACTTTTTCTCCCACTCATTTTATACTTCACATAAGCTTCTCCCTTAACTAATCTCTGTCTAATCTTCTACCTCATCTTTATTTTCATGTTTTCTCTTACAACTCTTGAATTAATTCTCCCATTCTAGCATTTAATCCTACTTAAGTTAATTAGTCTAGATTTCTTTTAGTCTTCTAGAGCTACACTTATAAATCCATCCTTATAGAATAGATATGCAACTAACACTTTAAACTTACCAATTCCCTACATATTGCGTCTATCATCTATGAGCCATAACTTTTGCTTACAAATTAGTTTTCAGAAAATGTATTCAATATATAAGAAAATTGTATGTCTGAAGTATTAGTTGGTTATCTATTCCACAAGAATGGATTTATAAACTAAATGCCAAAAATCCAATTAGAAAAGCCAGAGAAATTAGTTCAAGTAGGAACTAGTATTAGAATATTATCATTAAGAAGAAATTCTTAGGAAAAGATAGGAATTAGGAAGATTTAGTAGATTGGTGAAGAAATATTCCATGGAGAAGGTTAGATGAAGTATTAGTGAGTGCAAAAAAGAAGAAGAAAAAAACTATAAAGAAAAGAAGAAGGCTAGAGAAAAGAATTGGTTGGATCAACGTCCAACCGGATAAATGGATGAAGAATAGTGGATGTAGGGTAAGGATAGGCACTTGGGAGAGGGGTCGTCCCCTTTGTCACTTTCCCTCATTGTTTTATGTGTAGGGTGTGTGTAGGAAGCATTGGAGAAGAAGATTAGAGGTAGGAAGTTAAGAGAAAAGGGTCAATAGAGGAAAAATGACAATATCTCCCTAACCCTAGCAAAGATTGGGCTGAAAATTTAGTGAAAGGTAGATTAGGATGTTATCTTTCTAAAGATATATCACACGCTAGATTTGGAGCTACAATGAAGGAGATATGGTTGTCGGAGTGAAGAGAAGTTTGGCAGCCATTGGATATTAAGGTCGGAACCTTGAAGGACAATATCATGCAACTTATAATGAATTTGGGGCTGGAATTTGGAGAAAATATAGATCAAGACGCCTTCTTTCCAAGGACATATCACACAATAGATTTGGAGCAACAAATAAGGAGTTACAACCAATCAAGTGTAAGAGGGTTGGCCGTCGCAAGAGTTAAAGATCAACAACTTTGGAGTCGCGCAACATTTGATTGGTAAGAGCTTTCCTAAATTTTTTTTCATGTGCAAGAGCAAAGTAAAATCTTATGTGCACAAGTGAAGTTTTGTGGTCATTGGAGCAACTACAAGGATGTTGCAGGCAATCAAGCCTGAGAAGGTCAGTGGCCACAAGATTTAGAGAGCACTAACTTTGGAGGCTCATATCTCCCAATTGGTAAAGTCTTTTTCATTGATTTATGTGCAAATTGAAAGCTATTCACGGTGAGTTTTATTTGGATTTTACTTTGCATTAATTGAAATCTCCAATAGGAAATGGTGAGTGTTTTAGTGCCGGAGGGATTGCTGCCCCCTTCGAAGAATTGTTTTTTTAATCCTAGGTGTTGAATTCAATGTTTTTTTGCCATTATCCATATATTTGATTGTAATGTATGTGGTGAATGTAAGTGAAGTATATGTGTATGTGCATGTGCATGAGTGTACGTATGTGTAGTGCATGTGTATGTGTTAATGTATGTGTAATACATGTGCATGTGTTATGTATGTATAATGCATATGTATGTGATGCACATGTGTATGTGTATGTGTTTGTTCAAGTCAAAGTCTAGTGTAGAAGCCCATTGTTTGGAGGTGCCTAGGATCTGATACACTTTTCACTGACCCATCTCTATGACATATTAATCTTGCAAGATGAATTGCTTATATCATCCTAAAACTAATTTGTGAGCCAAAGTTATAGCTTTCATGCATGCTTTGTTTTGCAGCTCCTATCATCATAATTGTAGATTGTAGAGTGAGTTCTTACATACATAATCCTACTTTGAGTAGTTGTCTTGGATTTCTTTACATCTTGGGTGTTTTTGAATCTTGGATTTCTTAAATTGGAAAAATAACAATGGTGTTAGAGGTAGAGGAGCAATTTGTGGATCAATTTGTGGGAGGTAGACAAACAATTTGAGGAGCAATTCATAACACGTGGAGGAGGTAGGAGGTGCAATTTGTAGTAGGTGGAGGTGTGATTTGTTGCATAAAGGTTTTGCTACATGGAAGAGCGGCACTTTATGCACTTGGGGTTTTAAATGCGGCATTGTAATTTTGAGTTATTCTTAGAAAAAAATCATGTCTATTTCTTTTGTTGATGCACCTTCTTTTCATTTGAAAGCTTAGAATGGACTTTAGTTGAGTGTATTGTAAGTCTAGTGAAACATGGAGCACCTTGGGATGTGAAATGCAAGTATTATGGACATCTTTTGTGAGTAGAATTTGTGATCATTACTTTAGAGGAGAGAACATTGGGGTTTGTTCAGATGTTCTAGGGGAAATTCTTGAATCTAGCTGTGTAGTTGTAGAAAAAATTAAGCAGAGAAAAAAATAGCAAAAAGGAAAGCAAAGAAAAAGGTAGAATGTATATAAGAAGTTGGAACTTGGTGAATCCCAATCTTCAATAGGTGAACTTGCAGCAATAGCTCAACCCCTAGTTGTTGAAGCAAATGGACTTTCTAAAAAAACAAAGGTTGAGAAGGCTATAACTTGTTTTTTCTATGGATGTGGTATGCCTTTCAATTATGCCCGCTCATGGTACTTTTAACAAATGATTTTAGCTATTAGTAATCATGTTCCTAGTTATAAAAGTCCAGGCTCAAAGCTATTATGTACAAAATTATTATTGGAAGCAATAAATGATCTCCAAAAAGAATTAAATCATGTAAGGAAGTCATGGGCAAAAATTAGGTGCAGTATTACAAGTAATGGTTGGACAAGCACCTCTAATAGTCCATTATTGAACATTTTGTCTGTATGCCCTAAAGGTAATTACTTTTCAAGTCTATAGACACAACTAAGAATGAGAAGACATCTAAATATATTTCTAAGCAATTTAAAGCTGCAATTAAAGATGTGGGTTCTAATAAAGTGATCCAAGTGATAATCAATAACACAAGTGTTTGTAAAAAAACATGAATGCTTATAGAAGAAAGATATCCTCATATTGTAGTTCCAAGTTGCAGAGCACACGTTTTAGACCTTTGTCTTGAAGATTTTGGTGATTTGACATGGGTTGCAATTGTTGTTCAAGAAGAAAAGAATGCGGTGAAATTCATCACTAGCCACCATCATATACAAGCACTTTTCAGGAATTTTTTCTCTAAAGAGGAAAGATTAGAGCTACTAAAGCTTGGAGGTACAAGATTTGGCACACACTTTATTATGTTGGAGAGGTTATTGAAATTAAAGACTGTTTTGCAGCAAATGGTGGTTAGTAATGAGCGGAAGAATTTTGAGGTGACCAAGAAATGTGAAGCAAAGGACGTTGTGGACACAATCCTTTCCAATCTCTTTTAGAAGGACATTAAGGTCATGGTAACAATTTCAAAACTTGTTGTTGGACTCCTTCACTTGGTTGATTCTATTGTTCTAACTATGGGAAAGTATTATGAGTGGATGGACCAACTTATTGAAACGGTTAAAGATTTAGATACAATGTTTGAAGAGGGAAAAATGAATGTATAGCAATCTTACAATATAGATGGTTTATAGTTCATAGTCCATTATATTATGTGGTTTTTGTCCTTGACCCTAAGTGGAGAGGAAAAGGTCAAGAGAGAAATAACAAAGTGATGAAAGGATATAGAAGTGTTCAAAACAAGTTTTTTCCTAGTGTGAAAAATTAAGCTCTTGTTGAGAAGCAATTGCTAGCTTATAGGAATAGTCAAGGTCTATTTTCTGATCTTTTTGCCATGATTTTAGCAAAAAAAGCACCTGCTCATCAATGGTGGGAGTCTTATGGAAGTGAGACACTTGAATTACAAACAATGATTATTTGAGTATTTAGTCAAGTGACATCAGCATCTTCTTGTGAAAGGAATTGGGGTACGTTTGAGTACATCTATTCAAAACAACAAAATCATTAGTCGGCCATAAAAGCAAGTGATTTAGTTTATGTTTTTAGCAATATTAGATTGCAAGACAAAGTCTTTGATTGAGACTACCAAGAATCCTTTGTTGAGTGTTTGAGTGAGGAAGATGAATAGATTATGTTGTATTTATAAAGTGTGTTGTGAAATAAAAGTATCAACTTTTGTATTTGACAGTACTTGGTTGTATTTGGTTTGTACTCTGTTTTGTATTTCTATACTCACATACTCAGTATGTATTTGTGTACTCGTGTGTATAATGACGATGGTGTCAAACCATACATGAGTAGGATTCAGGTTGTGGGAACTTAGCTACTGCCAACTAAGCTTCACAGAGATGCAATAGTAGGTTTTAGCTTGATGATGAATTTAGCCCTCAAGCTGCCTCCGCTTCTTGTAGCTAGGCTCTAGGTTTAGATCAATTTGGCTTGCCAAAAGATGTAGAAGATCAATTGTTTCTTGTTCAAGGAGCCACAGTCATGAGCAAGGTGTATTGGCGGAAAAATGGGCTAAGGTTCAACAATTCAACAAGAACAGCAAAAGGGCAACAAGGAGGAAAGTTGGTGAGAATTTAGAGCAAGAGGGAAAGGAGGGAAGGGCCCCTTTTGGAACATGAATGATTGTGTTTTGATTTTGGGGTGTGGCCAGGCTTAAGGCTTGGCCAAAAATAGAACTAGGAAGGTTTGATGCATCATGAAAACCATCGGTTGCCACAAAGGAAGTTAGTTGAGAAGGTTAACAAGTTCCAACCCTAAGGAGAGGAAGAAGAGCTACTTGGTTAATCCTACTAGTAATCATATGTTTGTCTTAAAGATTAAGCCATGCATGTGGAAGAATAAATTCTTTTGTATTATGAAATTGCAAATGGCTTATTAAATCAATTATGGTTTGATGATTCCTTGCTACTTGGATAACTGTAGTAATTTTTGAGCTAATAGAAAAATGTGCTAAATATAGCGGATTGGGGACCTGAATCCCAAATTTCTCAAATTGGATCTGAAACCACGGAGTAGGGACAAAAAAATACACTATGGCCAGAGTGGGGACCAAACTCAAAATTGCACCAAAAATGGTGCAATTTGATTGTGGTCCCCATTTCGCTTTTTGTGCCTAGTCTGATGCTACTGTAGAGTGTGTGCATATGAGTTGCAAGGCGTGTGAGCAAGGTTAGAGATTTGGTCCCTAGTTTTCTAATTTGGTTCCTAGTTTGCTAGACTTAATGTATGACAAAAACAGGGCACGAAACAACAAATTGAGGATCAACAAGTGACCAAACTAGGAAATACTTATCAGATTTTTCTAATATGTGTACAAACTCCCGACTTCTAGAAGGGACGTATTTATTAGATAAATGCTTCATGCAGGCTTGCCCGGTGTTACAATGAATCATGATAACTTTGTCAAATCGCACAGCCTTGACACTAGCAATGTTTCATTCAAATTTCTGGCCTATGAACTTTCGATGGTAGGATAAAGACATAGCATGGTGGTAACGGGTGATGGAGAATTAGGGTTCGATTCGGGAGAGGGAGCCTGAGAAACGGCTACCACATCCAAGGAAGGCAGCAGGCGTGCACGCTGCCCAATGTCGACAGGGAGGTAGTGACAATAAATAACAATATTGGGCTTTTACAAGTCTGGTAATTGGAATGAGTACAATCTAAATCCCTTAACGAGGATCCATTGCAGGGCAAGTCTGGTGAGCCTCAAAGAGAAAAGTCACTTCTGCAAGATCAGCGACTATCGACTCAAAATCTAGAGGGAATCTTCCAGCATTCTTAGTTTAGGGCTTCCCCAATTCAATGTCTTGTGGTCGTAAATCCATCATTTCTCCAGAGAAGCTCTGCTTTCGGTTACGTTGCCTTAAAATGAGATGGCCGGAGATGGCGGAGGTGGACGGAGATGGACAGAGATGGACGGAGATAGACAGAGATGGGGAAACAGAAACGAAGCGTGGTGCATATGCATAGGCATAGTAAATTGTGAGGGGGACTTGGCGATGGCGCGATTCGTTCTCCGGAGCGCGAACCCTGGCGCGAGAGAGACGTTTAGTTAGAAGAAAATGGTGAGGATGGCTGAGCGTGTTAGTAGCTAGCATACGATTGTGAAGATATATTTGATATGGGCAAAGGGACAGAGAATTGACGGGTTGAGGAGGTTCACGTCGAAAAAAATTGTTTGTGAATTCCAGAGCCGGAGATGTTCGAGGGCGTGGTGTTAGTTTCTTGATCAGAGCGGTTTGCTGTTTGCGGTGTAGCGAGCAAAGTTAGCGGCAATCGGAAGGTCTTTTGATGATGAGCTTCATTTAAATCGATTAATTTGTTCACAGGGTACGTGGTTCGGTTTCGTGACTGTTGCTTGCATCTGGTGTTTGTGTTTCCTTGCACGTGAATGCTTTGATAGCTTGAAAAGTGCGATCCCGTATGAATGGGCTGCAGAAGAGTTTGGGGAGGATAGATCATGAAGTCGAGGCGATGCACGTGTATTATCGTACTACATATCATGTAGTTAATGCTGGTCGGTGCTATGTCGCAATGATCTCTGGTTCTGTAACACGCCACTGATTCCACTTGCTGTGAAGCTTGTTTGCATCTGCCATTGCAGGTCCATCCTAATATCTGTATGCAGCCCAAGCTAGCGGCCACGGAATAAGTTGACAGAACTTTCGACATGGAACCTAATCAATTTCACCAAGCGTTAGATGCCGAAGAGAATTGCAAATATGTTTCGGCGGAGGAGCTTCAGATCATTTGAGGTGACAATTCTTTGTATTGGGAGATGGTGCCAGATCAGAATTCTATGATGTACGTACTGTTCTTCGAACGGTGCTCCACTGTTTGAGTACTCCACTGTAGAAAGCTTGGGTTTCAAAGGCATACGGTTGAGTTCACCTCCTCATTGCCAATTGGAGGCAGTTTCGTCAGTATACTTGATCTGTTGTGCTTATGAAACTCTTTCCGTAGTGTTTCAGATCTTAAATTCACTGATTTAATGACCTAGAAATTTTAATTTGCAGTTCTTCTGTACGCTGTTAAACAAGCAGGTTTCCGAAGACTACTGCACGGTTGAAAAATGCCTGTTGGTTCGATGTAAAAGGTGAAATTGTGTGCTCACTCCCCCCGGGAGATTACACCATCTCCTGGCGGACACACCTGTTGGCCGATTCATGTGGTTGGGATTCTGAGCCTGCAATTTTCACATTCTCAAAGAACGAAACAGAATTTATTTCTGAGTGCAAGTGTTACATAGGTTGGACCAGATCTGATGTGTCGCGCGTGCAAACAATTCGAGCTGTCGAAAATGGTTGGACAGAATACGACGTTGGGGAGTTTGTTGTTGAAGATGGAGAGGAAAATTGTGCATTGAAGTTTGCCATGGTAGCTACTGGTGGCATCTGGAAGTCCGGCTTGTCCTTGGATGGCGTTGTCATACGGCCTAAAAGTTTGACATTGAGTTCTGCTCCTGTTGAACTTGGAAGTAACACAGAAGTCTCTGGTGGCAGACCCTCCAATTCGATGATTGCTGCAAAAACCTCAGACGTATGTTTTACAATAGGGGCTATATGTATACCGATATGTATACCGTATACATGTTTTTATGCGGGCCTTCGATCCGTAGTCAATTTTAAAGTCTTTCTTGTTTTTTCATTCATGGACTGCGATGCCCTCTTTTCTTTATCATGAAGCATATTGTTTTTCCGCAAGGAGCTTTTTCCACAGGAATCTTTTTATAACAAGGGGATAATTTTGAAATTTGTTGCTCGTGGACACTCTTTTGTGTTACTCACATTGGTGCATACGTTTTCTGTTCAAGACCTTTCCGAAATTGCTTTTCCTGAATACTCCTGTACTGTGGTGCTACGTTGGCAGCATTCAAGGAGAATCATGGCGAACGAAGTTTCAGGTAGAAGCTCACTTGGTTCAGAAAGCCGGACCAAATCAGTGCTTCTCTCCAAGCAGTCAAGGAGAATATGGATGCCCACTCCGGTTCGAGGGTTCCCATTAAACTGATCAATGTCAAAATGAGTTTGGCATCCTATCATGGAGACTCGTTGGAAATCCATGCGGAGTCCTTCGCGAGAAATCTGGAAATTTATTGCATTATATCTTACGTCTGGCCACATCAAGACGACTTTGCAGTGGATGAGATCTGTGGTGTCACGAGAAGAAGGACCATTACGTCGTGCAGTCTGGCCTCTTTCGTGGGTATGTTAGATATCTGTGACCAGATGGGCATGAAGCATGTCTGGATCGATTGTGTTTGCGTTGAACAGGAGAACAACGAGGTTAAATCACTTCAACTGGCTGAGATGGGCTACTACTATACCTGTGCAACGAGATGCGTGGTGTTCTTGGACGGCCTCAATATGTACACACCTCCAATCTACGAAGGAGGCAACATAGGTTTGTGGTACGACCGAGTTTGAACTGTGCAAGAGTCTGCTTTTACCTTTGGCAAGAAGACTTTTGTTCATGCACTCCCCCCTGCACGGACACTGCTGGAATCTTCAGATACCATAACTTTTCTGAAGTGCAGGGCAGAACATTATGACTCGATCTCAAGGTGTCTGACTCACAACAAATATCGTGGAAGCAATGATGTGTTGTGCAAGGTTGAGGACATTCCGCACGTCTCCGAATGGCTCCTTGGGCTCGTTTGCGAGGAGAGCTATACTGCCTTCTTAAACCTGTTACCCCATTTGTCGAGTGAGGTACGGGACGGAGTACACCTTCGAGAGAAGACCCTACGGTCACTCGATCTCAAGCCCAATAACATCAACCAGGTCATTCGCGAATCGCTGAGAGGAACAAGGGGGTGCCAGTACCCACAGGACCGGGTCTATTCGATTATGACCCTTCTGGGCATCGAGCTGGAAATTTCGTACTCAAGATCTTTGAAGGACACGATAGTCAAGGCAGCCGAGACCATGTCGCCAGAGATGCTCGTCTACTTTGTCACTGCCACGTGGTATTCCCAAGACGGACATGCGCTCCCGGAGGTCACAGAAAATTTAGGAACAGCCTCAATGGTGGTCATGGGCATATCCCATTCATGTATCATAGACGTCAAGGGTGAGGGTCCAAAACTTCTGATCACCACGATGTCAAAATCCGTGTGCATTTCGCGTCTTGGGGACAATTTCTACTCTAGTACAGCCGTTGCATTTGGGTGGTACCCGACCCACGGGCACGCGTTCTTGGTTAATGATGTCGTGCAGGCTCGCGGTGAGGTGAACCTAGGCTCACTGCTGTGCCACTTCCCTTTTTCTCGCTTAGGAAGCAGTGCCTTGGAAGCAAAACTTCTGTTCATGGGGAAAAGTGATAAGTTGAAACGGTTTGAGATTGACAGCAACGGTTTGATGATTAGGTCTATCGGCGACGAGGTCCCTGCAAATGTTTGCTTGGTAGTCATACTAGTAAACGCAGTTTGGATTAAGGTTGGGGTGCTACATGTGTCGGCAGATCTCATCTTTGAGCCGGAACATGATGAATTCGCTTTGAAGCTCTGATTAGCAAAGGCCTAAGTTTTCCTTTAATTGGACCAGAGGCCAAGGTATCTACCTACCGTTTCAATTGCAAAAATAAATGCTTTTACAATATCTACGTGGAATTTAGAATTCTCCCTTTGTACCTGATTTTCCTAGCTCCCTATGGCATTCATGATTTCTTTTCAGCAAGCAAGGAAGAAAAGGGACATCACTAACAGATCTGGTGGGAACTTTATGTGGTGAGGAGAAGACCACATCGAAGAAGCTGGAGAAGGACCTACCTTGGAATGAATACCAATGGGTGGCCGACCTCACCTAAATTGGATCTTGAAGTGATAGAACCCTTGGGATAAAGGTTCCGTGAAGGTGGATGGGTTTTCTTAGAAATCAGAACCCTCAGGAATAAGGGTTCTCCATTAGGGATCTCGTGGAAATGAAGGGAAGTTTCTATTACTGTGCCAGTGGATAGGAGAATCGGAAATGGGTTCCAAAGACATCCCAAGACAATCAGGAAGTATAATGCGCTGAGGTGGTAGATTGGGATGCATTCAGATTGGGCTTATGATTGGGAAGCATTCCTCAATGCATTCACAGCATTCGGATCGGGCTTCTCCAATTCTGGTCAATCACTGCCTTTTGGTTTTTGATATCCTGGAGGATATTGTACTCATCAACACGTGACCCTCCCCTAGGTTCCAATATCCGGAAAGATGCGGGAAGATCCGGCAGCTAGTGTAAGATGAGCCTACTGGAATTGCCATTCTACCGATTAAAAAAGCAAACCTATGGCAGCCAAACCGGCTACTTTTTCAGAATTGAATTGGCTCTCATTACCACCAAAAGGTAGCAAGCAAAAGGGCTTGAATTATGGCCGTTTTAACCATCCATACACCAGTTGTTCACTGTATGATCCCCAAAATTTTAATTGCTGCTAATTGTGGATGGTCATGTTCAACCTCCTACTGAAAATTTGAGCGTGAGACCGATTCAAAAGCACTATAAAAGATAATTTGCAGATGTGGTTTCATTTCGTACCAATAGTCTGACAATGTCTCTGTCGTTTCAAGATATTGTATATTATCCTTGAAAATATTGATGGTAAGGATGAGCTCAATAGTTAGAGATTGACTTGGAAATGAACCAATCACAAAAACTGTTGTTAGAGAATTCATTGTTGTATGTGCTCTACAAGTGGATCCAAATACTTCTATGTTAACTCTCTCCAATCTAAAATAAATAAATACACCTTAATATATTTTGTGCTAATATCAAATTAACATAGGAATAAAAATGGGAGCATCTAAAACTTAGAAACAAAGAATAGAGAGAAGACAACTAAATCAACAAAAAGGCTAATCAAACTAATATATCAACAAATCATGGAAACAATCATCTATTTGCAAAATCAGCTATACAATATGCAATGGGTTAAACACCTTGGTAAGTCATTGGAGCCAAGTGGAGAGTATTTAAAGTATTTAAAGGCACCATAGGATTGGGTTTAAGCATCATTGTAGGTAAGAATCAAAAAGTTGCAACAACAATATAAAACAATATAGTAAACAAGCTATAATTGGAGATAACGTAAGGATTGTAAAAAGAAAAGAAAATCAAGGAGTTTCAAATGACATGTAAAATGATGCAATATGCAAAGACATTGCATCACCACAACACATAACTTACAATCCAACAAATGGACATTCAATTAAGAAAAAAATAGTCAAGATTGGTAGTAGCAACACAAATACAATAGCTACTTTAAACATATCTAAATTACTTGGTATTAAATTAAAAACAAAAGGATAATTGAAAAGGTGAAAGTAATGGGATAATGAATGGTTGTTAGTACTTGCAAAATTAAGATTCCTAACAATATGTCAACCTTGATGCTAAAACACCCAAAAGCGGCACGAATTTGTTCCATTGATGATCAATTTTGTCAAGCTAAAGAAAAGAGAGGTCCAATGTTGTGAGAATTTTCACCTTAAGAATTGTAGGGTCTTTCTTATAACTAGTTAATTTAGCCAAAAATTACTTTATCAATCCTTATTTCATAACAACTTCTAATATCCATGTTGTCCCATCTTTTAATTTTATTCATTGTGAGAGTGGAAAACAAACATGATCATGCTGTAGTATATTTCTAGAACTTTTCAAAATGGATTCACACTCTAAATTTTGATATAGGATTCAAAAGTTATGCATGGATGAAGTTTTATCTCTTAAATTTTATATGATAAGGTAGATAAACTAGAAAATGAATGAAACGTAATATAATGGATGAAAAAAATTGAATGAGTAAATAGGGTAAACTTTAATCAACAACGCTAGCGCGTGAGTCTATAGTTGTAAGCTTGCAAGCTCTGAGCATGGAGCTTGTAAGCGTAGAACTCCATGTAGGAGAATATTTTTAAAAATAGAATCTTTTTAAAGTATTAAATTTTTTTAATATACTTAGCAAATTTTGAATCCTATGACCACAAATTATCAAGGTGCCCCTATGATCGTACCTTATTTTTTGGTTGATTGTAGTTCATATTTATTATTATTATTTGCATAATGTGTTCAACTTTTTTAGACACGCAAGAACTAAATAAACAAAGTATAACTACAATGTCAAATATGCAAGATGCATTGAATGCAATGGTAGTCCATCTCAAAGGGGGAGAGAAGAAACCTTGTACCTCACCATTTATCACTTGGCCATCAAAGGCACATGCACCTCTCTAGGTTCCTTGATCATTACTTCATGATTTACAACTTGGCCATTGCAAGCGCAGGCAACTCTCTAGATACTTGGATTTTGCAAAGTTTGCATCTTGGACACTTTCAATTGTTTCTTTGCAACTTCATTGTTATTGCCAAAACTCTTTAAAAAAAAGGAAAAATGAAGTGGATGCCTTGTGAAGTTTGTAATATTTCCATAGATGTCCTTGCCTTTCCAAAAATTACCCAACTATCCTTGGACTAAATCTTTGTAGCCATTTGTTTTGTTGTAAATGTCACCTCACATCATTACTCTAGTGTGGATGTTGTTTCATGACATTCCCTCATTTGACGTTGATTATGAAGAAAGTATAAGCATAATAAATAAATGCCCCCAATTTTTGGTCACAAGGCATTAGTGAAATTTCTGAAAAAGTAGGGGTATCCATGTAAATATTGCAAATTTCAAGGGCATCCACTTCATTTTTCCTATCAAAAATTGTTGCAGTAATTATAGATGAAAATTGTGAGAACATCAATAAATATCTATGTAGTGTAAAATGTTGAGAAATTAGTGTGGGGGCAACAGGGCGAGGCAACCTAGGCACAATATTCATCGTGAAGACCCTAAACCAACCAAACGTTCACTTGTCAAGGTGTTCCAACACCTATTTTTGAAAGTTTTGCCGCCAAGAAGGTGAGAATCCCATTCAAGGTTTAGGGCCAACCATGCATTTTGCTAGACCGTACTTTCAAGTCAAGTTCCACAATCACTTTGCATAAGATTTTTCATGATTTTCTTCAATACTACTTTTTACCCTAAATAAACCAAATTAAATTAGGATCTTGAGTTGAGGTGGAACTTGGATAAACAAGAGTCCAAAAACCACAAAGATTTTCAACCTCCTCTATAAACATCCTATACCTCTCATTTTCAACCTATTTTTTGAGCGCATGTTTTGGATATTGCATGTATAATTATATCATTGAGATGTTTTCCAAAATTGTAACCAATTTTTTTCCAATTGATACAAATTTCAATAAGTTTTCCAACATTTTGTTCAACTAACTCTTTGTTTTGACATTGGCAAGGACATTGGTCACTTAAAAAGTAGCATGTGCAACAAAACAAACACTTGAAAAATATGGTCCAAGAATATTTGAGTAATTTTTGTAAAATGAAGAATATTTATACAAATATGACAAACTTGAGGAGTATCCATAAAATTTTCCATAGTGCTAATTAGGACGTATCTAAGTTATGTTGTGTTGATTTGGGCCCTATTTTTCACTAGCGGCTAAGATCAATTGATGATGCTATGGTATGAAGTTGGTTGCATGAATGAGCAAGCATAGTAGTAGTATGCAGGAATAAGCCATACACTAGTAGAAAATTCAACACAAAATCAACAGAATTTCAACCAAAAACTGTTGATTTTTTCTGTGCATTTGGTCAAGTTGATTTGGGTACTTTTCTGTTGATTATATACAGTTTTTTGTTAATTTGTTGTTGATTTCTATTACGTATTTTATGTTGTTCAATTCTATATCTTTTCATTTTTAAATTTTTTTTTTCATAGAATTTGTTTTTATTTTACAAAAATGTGAACTTTTTAGGGGATGGGCAACTGCCCGAGCCCCCAGGCAGCTGCTCGAACTCTCGGGTAGCTGCCCGAACTCTTGGGCAGCTGCCCGTAGTAGGATTTGAACCCTCCACCTCTATCCTCACACTCCACAACTTTATCACATTCTCAAAGACCACTACAGAATGTACAAATATACATGCACACATTGGTATCTTGTCTCTATTTGTACATTAAATGTTCATGTCTTTAGTAATCTAGTAGACTTTTGAGGCTATTTCCGCTCATTAAAGGATTTTTTTTCAAAAAACTTAGAACTAAAAAAAGTTGATAAATGTATTTTACTTTCACCTCCAACAATTTTTTTTTGGATTTCAATCTTTTTAGCAAAAGTTATGAGCTACAATCAGAAAAGGTGTTTAAAAATTTTAAATAAATTGTTTATTTCCATCATTTTGATTTTATTTATAAATTTTTTTTTGGAATTCACAAATCTCATAAAGATTGCTGCAGGCAAAGGTTGGATTCATTAATAATTATTATTTATTGCTAGTTTTTTTGTAAAAAGAACCTTATTTTGTTAAAATAGCTTCCATAGTTTGATAGCTTCAAATAACATGAAGTCGTGAAAACGTACGAAATTAAAACCTTGCAATTATAAAATCCAAGTTCTATAGACTTTTGAATAGTTTTGGATATTTTTTAAGGGCATTAATATGTGAACCACACCCTTTGAACTACTGTACCACACCTCCAGGGTAAATTTTAGATTTCTACCATCAAAAATTTGAGTTACAAATTTTGAATTCAAATTTGGACTTAGAGACCATGATATTGTCTAGAACCATAAAAAAGGTTGCAATTCAACAACACTCAATAAAAATGCTTATCTTTTTTTACAAACAAAAGTAAAATTAACAATTTTCTCCCTAACTAAATTTTTTCATTGGGTGTTGTTGAATTGCAACTTTTTTTATGGTTCTAGATAATACCATGGTTTCTAAGTTCAAATTTGAATTCAAAATTTTCAAATTCAGCTTTTTGATGGTAGAAATCTAAAATTTACCTCGTGGTGTGGTATGATAATTGGAAAGGTGTGGTACACATATCAATTCCCATCTTTTAAAACTTATAAAAATATTTTATAAGATTGTTTTTCTTTAATTCATTTGGTTAGTAATAGAAGGAAAATTACTAAAAATACCCTTTAAGTCTTTCAAAATATCAAGTTTACGCCGCAAATATGTGAAACATAAAAAATAGTCCTTATTTGTTGTAGAAATTTCAATTATACTCCTATTATTTTGGAAAATTAATAAAATAGCTCTTGAAATGTTAAATATATCCTTGTGTTATTTGAAATGTAAAAATCACCTTTGGTTTCTTGTAATAGTTTGCATTAAACTATACACGTGGTTATCATATAACCCAAAGATATTTTTGGTACTTTTAATCCTTAAGGGACATATGTGATTTCTTCAAAGAATTGAGGAGCATCTTTTATATTTGTTTGTAAAGAAATTTTAGTATTTAAAACAACAAAATGTTGTACTTTTTATATAAAATTTTGTTGAGTTAGTGAAGTTGTGTCCAAAAGTATCTAGATCAACAGAAAATTATTAATTTTTTTGTTATTATGGTCATGTTTTTACTTGACTTTAAAGGTTGCTAATTTTAAATATTACCAAATTGTGAAAAGTAAAGAAAATAAAACCAGTCAATGTACACTCAAACTTCTAATAGATTCTTTTTTTTTGAAAACTTCTTTTATTTTTTAAAACTTCAAAATTTTTTAATGAGGTCCAAAAAGATTTTAGAAAGATTTCAAAAACAAACCTAAACTATTGTGATAGTTTTTTTATTAAAAATATTTTAAAGTATTTTGATAAATTACAAAAAGATTCCTAAAGGAGTCTAATTCAGTATAAGAGATTCTATTTCTATAAGTATTTTAAAGTACTTTAACAAATTTCATAAAGATTTTAAAAAAATTCTCAAAGATTCCAAAAAGGTTCTTGAAAATTCTCAGAGATTTTCAAAGATTTTTTGAATTTCAAAAAAGATTTTCAAAAGATTCCCAAAGATTTCCAAAGATTCTTAAAGATTCTCAAAGCTTCTTAAAGCTTCCACTAAGATTCTAAGATTATTCAGAAAGATTTACAAAAATTCTCAAAAAAATTCAAAATTCCTAAAACATTTCCAAAGATTCTTAAATATTCCAAACTATTCTCAAAGATTTTCAAGAATTCTCAAATCTTCCTAAAAGATTTTCAAAGATTTCTAAAAGATTCTCAAAGATTCTCAAAGATTCTCAAATATTTTCAAAGATTCCTAAAAGATTTTCAAAGATTCTCAAAGATTCTCAAAGATTCTAAAATCTCAAAAAGATTCTTAAATATTCTTAAAAATCTTAAAAAGATTCTCAATGATTCCCAAAAGATTCTTGAAGATTCTTGAAGATTCACAAAAAATTCCCAATAGATCCTCAAAAGATTCCAAAATTTCTATTGATTTAGATAATGGTGTCCAAATCAACAAAGCGTATTTAGTTTTTTACAAAATTCTGTTAAATTAGTCAATTAGCGTGGGCAAGTGCCCAAATCAACAAGAAACTCTTGGTTTTCTGTTGTTTTGGAAGGAGTTTTCTACTAGTGCATGAATTGAGGTAGTTAGGGACAAAGACCTTTCATAACTCAAGGTTTCCTTTCATGATAAGGAGCTATAGCCAACTTGAAGACCTATTGTTTGCCACAAAACTCCATTAACAAGAGAAACTTTTGTGATTGGCAAACAATGTTGCCCTAGTGGATAAGCCAATTCAAGAGTGGTGAAGTGCTTTAGATAGAGAAAGCTTTATTTGTGAAATGCATGTAGATAGCAACTAGATTACATAGCATGTAATAAGGCAACAAGGCATGAACTAATTAGATCCTTTGTAAAGTTATTTTGCTCTCATGTGTCTGTATGCTACTTAAAAAGGTGTCCACTTGCCCTGACTGTAGATAACAACTCTCATTTGTTGGGGCATGCTCCCATAGAGCCTAGGACGCTCAATCAAAGTGATATTGTTGAGGTATGAAGGGCACGTTCCTACAATTCCATTTGACTTGTTGCTGCTAGAGGTATTGGTTCAGTGTCCATTTGAGCATTGCCTAGAGATCTAATAAAAATAGAGTCTATTTTTGTATGAAACTTGCCAAAGAATCCAATAGTCTAGTTGATTTGGCATTTGGAGTTTTTTTTAATCCTAAAATGCAATTTTTAGGGGTTGAATTGTATTTTTTAACACCAAATTTCAAAAGCTTCACAAATTAAGGTAGCAAAAGGATAGACATGGGGTTACTTTAGGTGTCATTTTATGGACTCCACTACTAATCACAATTTGTGTGACTAAAGCACCAAGGTCAAGGAATGACAACATTTCTTGTATTTATTCCATTTCCGCTGTTATTGTTGTTGGGAAGAAGATCTATTGTTTTGATTTTTGGATCAAGTTTATGGTACCTTCCCAGTTGCAGGCATTCTGGCCAAAGTTTTTTGATGTGGACATGTTTTATATTGTAATTAATTTATTGATGGGCGTATCGTAGAGATGGGGTTGGTTTGATGGGTGGCGAGATCCTTATGTGTACACCAAGTGCACAGTGCTTGTTGGACTTGTGGTAGCCAAAGGTGTTGACTAGTACACCACAAAGTTGGTGGTGATTGTAGGTACATGTTGCTTTAGACCTTAGATAGTTGTAGATTTTAGGTAGTCAAGTTCATGGTGCAAGCTAGGAGTCAATATTATCTATCTTCTTCACCAGATTGTCTGAGAAATGACCCCACCGACAACTTTGAGCCAAGGTTGGGTATTGACAAGGCTTTTGAGTCTATTTTGGCGTTAGATAGTAATCGTAGGCTTTGGATTTGGAGTGTGGGTATGTTTGACAAAATGGAAGACAATTCTTGTAGCATGGTACAAGATTGGTTCTTTAGACGGGCTTGAGATATTTCTCTATCCGATTGGAAGCTCATGTTCCAAACATAGATGAAGGAGAAATGCCAACGGTCCTCCACTTTCAATGAATGGTATGCCTTTGAGCTACTTTGGCATCATTTGGAGCATGAGGCACTCCAAATTTATGGGTGTTGGACAAAAGACCACACTGTCGAGTTGCATGATGTAGAAACCTATTAGTGAGATTGTGTAGAGCTGATTGTTGTTGTCAAGGAAGGTATAGTGGCAAGTTTATTTTCCTTTGCCAAAGAACATGAGCAACCTAAAGAGGAAGGTGGATTATCTTTTGGCAATACCAAGGATAGGGACATGGTAGTGTCCGGGGAGGGAATCGCACCACTTACTATGTCACGAATAGCTTAAGCCATATAGGCAGCCTTTGCTGCCATAAAAGAGTTGTCACTATTTGAACCATTGTATTTGTTCATTATCCATTAAAGATGGAGTATGGAGGATTCATGCACAATCAAATGTAGCGCATCTAGGACTTTGAATTTGAGAAGGAAGATACTCCTTGTACAATGTATATACAATTATTGAGGTTTAGAGTAGAGTCGGAGGGCTTGCTTGCTAAAAGCTAGCTAGTGAAGATTAATTTTTTCAAAATTGATAAATGGTTGTTAGATTTGGCTATATTTTGTATCATTCTCAAAAGCAATGGCAAGGCCACTTTGGAACAAGCGTTTGCCAAGGTTGTGATTGGACTCTTTGACAACACAATGCTAGCAACATAATAGCATGGATGACAAAGCATCAAAGGCAAAGAAGACAGCTATCGCTACTAGCTGTTGGACGGAAGCTCAATCCCTAAAGGTTCAACATTGTTGGATATGTGGCAAGACAAGCCATGCCAAAGGTGGCCACAATTGCCCTAAGAGGAAGAAGGATCAAGGTGCAGAGAGATCTAAACTACAAGTAGAGGTGGCCAAAGCAAGAGAGAAGCCAAAGAGCAAGCAACTAAAATACTCTCATTGTAAAAGGTTCAACCATAGCGAGGGTCACTACTTTATTATGCATTTGGCAAACATCCTTCATTAGAAAAAGAGAAGGTGTTAGAAGCCAAAATTGTGAAGTCGAAAAAATGGTTCAACATCGTGGCATTATTGGAGCAGATGGCTGAGACAAAGCCATCCTTATAGGATAAATTGGCATCTTCTCTACTGGATGTATATATGCTTGGTGCATTTGGGAAAGTAGTGGCTGTGGCTGCGACTTGTGCCCAAACTACACCCAAATTATGTCACTATTGACAAACTTGTGAGCAACATTGATAGCTCCATTGGTTAGTTATAGTACTTTTGTGACTTTCAACATCATTTTATCAATTTTGATGCTAATATGTTTAATCAATGGATCCAAATTAGCTTTCTAATTAATTATAACTTATCTAGTATTTTGGAGCTATTTTGGAGCCTAGTATCTCATAGTTTTTGTAGGACAAGGTGAACATGTCATTCACGCTATTCTGGCAAGGGAATTTGCCTTGGAAAAACGTTGGGTTTTTTGCTACAACTAATTTTGGTCAAAGAACAAAGAGGAACCTACCAATATTTCTTTACTTATAATGTTTTATCTTAGCTAATACAGCTTAAGTATTCAAGATAATCTATGAATCTTTAATCCTCCAATAAGTTAAAACCAAACATCCTTCAATTTATATCTTCATATAAACTTCTTTTTACTCTTCTTCATGCAATTATGTGCCATAGCTTCATTTAATCTTCAAATCAAAGATATGATATTTCCTTTAAAAAACTATTTATTTGATGTACATACACAGGAATAATTACTATTTGAGTGCTCTTTTACTATATACTATAAGTAAACAAAATTGGTGCTCATGGTGACTTTCATTGATTTCAAGGCAATTGATCTCAATTATGTGCTTTGGCTTCATTTCCTCTTAAAATAGAACATGTAATATTTCTATAGAAAGATATTTATGTAATACAACTATATACTAAGTTTCATTTCCTCAAGTACTTCCTACTAACGTTATGAGCAATCAAAGTTACAACATACAAAAAGACAAGGTGGCTAATCCACCCAAGATCTTCTAAATTGTAGATTAACCACAACCTCTTTTATCCAAATATTGTCCTTTTACTATTACTTGTTTTCAAATAGATAATATCAAAATCTTCCAAATAAAAGCTATTAATATACTTTAAACTATACAATTATGTACATCGCGACATCCACCCTTTCCAAACTTGTACATCCTCTGTGATGTGTCAAACATTATAGCTTAGACCTATCATTGCCTTCATCATCTTTGGTCTTTGAATCATCATCTTTCACTTGTCTTGAATTTGTTGTATTAAGACTTAATATATCCTTAAAATTGAAATTGCCATCCCTTCATTTGAAATGCTTTGATTTTTTTTCCCCAGCCACCAAAACCTTCAAGTGCATGCCGTCTAGCTCACAAAGTTTGCATGTTGTATTATCATGCACTTCTACTTCCACATATGGTCCAAACCATCTTTGTACAAACCATCTTTTTGATTATATTGTGTTGATGCTTCAAAGTGCTATCATACACTAGCATCTAATCTGCAATCACTATTTAAAGTTGGAAAATTAAAAAGTCAAAACCAAAAATAAAAAATATATTAACTCAAGGTTGAGTTGCAATTTGGAGACTTGATTGCTAAGATTCTTTCTAAGATGGATTCAAG
Organism: Ulota crispa; assembly: GCA_963920765.1. Lineage (NCBI taxonomy): Eukaryota > Viridiplantae > Streptophyta > Bryopsida > Orthotrichales > Orthotrichaceae > Ulota > Ulota crispa. The sequence continues at coordinate 152,987 of OY987252.1, read as the reverse complement.
TTGAAGAATGTTGGCTTTGATGACAAGAACCCTTGCTAATCCTAAAGTAGGCTAGTTAGAATTAAAATAATAGTCAAGGTTTACAACTAGGTTAGTAAAAAAAATAGTTTTATAGCTCTTGAACTAGGATTTGGGCATGTAAGTAGCCAATTCCATGATAGCAATGTGTTTTAAACACATTGAAGATGTTAGATCTACCAAAAGGTTATTATTTTTTGAGTTATTAGCTTGTTCAGCCTCATAATTGGGTTTTTGCTCAAGATCAATTTGGGCCATTGGTCTCAATTAGGGATTTTTAGATTCAAGGGTGGGAATGTAGCCACCATCTTTGGGCCGCCTTATTCTAGGATAAGAGGCCCTAGGTAGCCTCTGCCTTCCTCTTTTACCTTTTTTTTGGTTTTTTTTTTTGGCAAAGCCATTGAAAAACCTCCTTTCAAAGTATATATGACCTTTTCCTAAGGTTGTGGGCTTTTATTGAATGCAAATAACTTCTATTTGGAATAGATTTAGTGTGGGAGTTTAAAACTCCCACTTAGTTGCCCCTACCAAAAAAATTAGTTAAATTATGATTTTTAGTTGTAAATAACCGGCAAAGTAGTTAGTATTGTATAGAATTAGATGGCATAGCAAATAATGAAAGTAGGAAAATTCTTAACTAGTTAATTAGTGTTATAGTGGTGATAAAACCAGGTCTTAAAACTAGCAAATTCTTATACCCGGAAAGCTAAAAGAGAGGGTCCGAGAAATCTCCAGGACATGGTCCAAATCACCACATAGGGGTAAATTGGCTAGCCAAGTGTTTAGATAGACCAATTGTTAGTTTTTATTTATAGCTTAAATTGTTTAGGTTTCTTTTCTAGTTTATTTGGCTGTTGGAGACTTAGATTCTTATTCAAAAGAATAGGAACTTAATTTTATATGAAAGAAAAAGATAAAAAGGAGAAAAATAAAAGAAAAGAATAACAGAAAACAAATATAATTAAAACAAATTTTAACTTTAATTTTTTTTATTGTTGATATCTGGGATGAATTCGGGTATCAATCAGATACCAGATATCATCAAGAAGAAGAAGAAGAAGAAGGTTTTGAAGGAGGTTGCGGGTGCAACAAGGAGGTGGTGATTTCAAGGCGTGGAAGCGGTTGAAGGAGGTTCAAGACCGCGGCGAGAAGATTCAGAGACTAGGCTACAATTGCAAGGAGGTTGTGGGTGCAACAAGGAGATGGCAATAATTTGTGAACAAGGTGCTTTTTGTAAGATTGATGGATTTTTCTTGTTTGTAAAATATCTTTGTTTGTAAGTTCTCTTCTTGCACTTGTTTCTCTCAATTTTCTCTCTCCGAGAGAAATTCTAGTTGTCTTCTTCCAAGTCTAGCAAAAGTCTTCTAGTAGACTCTACTTAGACCTTGTGCGCCCTAAAATCTTGAATTCTTGTGCTTGTGTGTCTAATTCTTGTCTATTTCCTTCCTTTCCATTCCCCCCGCCTTGCGGCAAGTTGACTTTTGTGTTCTCCTTGATTTTTCTTTTTTTCTAGTCTTGCCAAAATTTTCTATCATTCTTTTGGTCTCTCCAGTCTCCCAGAAAACCATCAAAGACCTTGTCCTCCTAGCCTAAAAAGCTATCTCTTTTGTTTGAGTAGTAAATTGTTATGTCGTTTTGTTTAGTTGTATTTCTAGATATGTGAGATGCCTACATCCACATTAATTTAGAAAATGGTTTTGGAAATAGTATACTGATTAATTGGTATACTTGTGTGCTCTGCGGGCTAGACCAAAAATTGTGATAAGTTTAGTAGGGTGTTTGGTGGGAAATACGGGCATATCCTAGAGTGAGTCCATTCTAGACGATATGGCTCTACCGGTAACAATGACGCTCTCCAAGGTTGACCCAAATAAATGCGAGGGGACCGAGAAAGGAAGACAATTGGAGGAAGATCTCATCCGGATGGGTTGTAGAGGGTTATACGAGAAACCTTGGGTCTTCTAAAAGGGATACGTAGCAGCAAAGTTGCTACCTCTTGGGACACCCCGGGGTGTCTACCGGGCTAATCCCCAGGCATGGACTCAAGAGTTATGGCGTGATTTGTATTCTTTTGCAAAGGAGAAGGGATGGAGACTTGAGGTCAACTAGGAATTATTAAGTAAATAACTATCAAGCTCCTATGATGTATCGGAGTGCTACCAAAGTGAACAATTTATGGACCATCGATTAAGCAAGGTGGTTGAGTTTTTAAACCCAATCTTCCATCTCAACCAACGTGAAAGAATCACAGCGCGACTAGCCATGGCGTATATGCAAGCGTTCTTTGAGGTTTCTTCCCGGGACTAGGGACTTTTATTGGAAGAAGCATTTGTACCTCAGCTCCAAGTAATCAAGCAAGGTGGTTGTTCCAAGACTTTCATAACTCCATACCTCATACACATGTATGAGTATTGTGGTTGTCTGGAACCAAAAGAAAAGAGGATTTAGAAACAAAGAATGGTTTCCCAAGACCATCCTCCCTGAGACGTTTCTCCAATTACTAGAGGGAATTTGGCGCTACCGGCAAACTAACAAGAGGCATCATCATCTGTGCCACTCTTAAATGATGGCCAGTTACCCGATCTCATTAGGAGAATCCACTATCACCCTGGCCATCCAAGAATCTCACATTGGTGGAACAACTAGCCAAGTTCTCCTTGAATGTCCAACAAATGGAGATGGAGCTTCTAGAGGCAAGGAGTCTTCAGAGGGCTCTTCGAAAGGTATTTGGAGTAGAAGACATCGTTGGTATATTGGCAACAGCCCGGGAGGTTTGGGGACAATTAACCAAAGTGAAGAGGGATCTCCGGACATCTCAGAAGGAGCACCTAGATACAAAGGCCAAGGCACAGGAGACGATGGTGGCACTAACCAAGCTGTTGGCTGGACAGACGAGTGTCACCATACCAATGCAAGACCGGAGCCCAATTCAAAAGAAGAAGAGATTTATCCCTACCCACTCTCCTTCTTCAGAAGAAGATGCTCCATCCACTTGTCTAACAAGTGGAACGAAGTCACCATCTTCCAAGGAATGGGGTGTGAAAGTCTACAAGAGGAACCAGGGTTTCTCGGTCAATCTTTCCGGTGATGAATTGATTGATCCTTCTCCCTCATGAATGGATTCTCTAGTTTAATCTTCAGTAGCTATGCTTGATGATCTTTTGGATGCTCCAATTGTACCAGTAGATACTCCCAATATACCGGTAGATACTCCCAATATATCAGTAGATACTTCCAATCTTCTGGTGGATCTCTTGGTTGAGATTTCTAACCTTCTGGTAGATTCTCTTGACAATATACCCGTGGATACTCCCAATTTTCCGGTCAATCCTCCCATGGCTTTTTTAGGAGATAATTCCACTCAATCTAATGAATCTTTTGGTTGAGCCTATGTTATATGTTATATGTTACATGTTAGTGTGGATTTATTCTATTCGTTGATAGGATGTTGCAAGGTGCGATAGATTGATGCTAGGGTGAGAGTAGTGATGTTGATGGGGCCCCATTGTACACCCAATCACTACCACTTGAATGAATTCTCTAGCTACCTACTATTGTTAAAGTATGTGGTTACCGGTCTAAGACCGGGAGTCTTTCGGTTTATTGATCTTATCAGTAATCCGTTGGTGACTAAGCAACCCTTAATTCTAGGATCTAGATGTCATTTCCCACCTTTTGTGGACCTAGTTTTTGGAGGGTAGCTAGTGGCCTTTGTGTATTTAAGGAGCCTTGGGCTCTTGTTGCAAGTACTCTTCTCTTTATTGATTTGCTTGTGTCTTGCCTCCATTGCTTGTGTTTAGAGTTATTGTTGAGCTTGTGTGAGTAGAAAGGGAGAGAGTTGAGTCCTCCTAGTATGTCTTTGCTAGGATGTGCAAGTTTTCCGCTTATTCAGTGTTATGTGGTTGAATGTAAGCTAAGGCTTCCAGAGGAAGTAGGATATCCAGGCTAGATGGTGGAGTAAGATCCAAAATCTACTCCAAACATTAGGCCAGTTGGACCGAGTAGAGTTGCTTACCAGATGGGATCTAGAAAGTCCAATGCTGTTTATGATAGCATCCTTTAAGTGGGAAGTGTTTGGATTGGTGAGGAGGAGGGGTGACATTCCTCCTCTTGGTACAACGAGAGAGATCTTGGCTAAGCTTGAGTCTCGAATATTCTCAATTTTCTACCCTTACAGTGGATGAGATGCCTTGATCCCCATGGAAAGTTGTCTTGCTTATGTGATTTGCTTAGCACTAGATTGTTGTGATTCTTGTATCTTCCTTGCTTGATTCATTGGGTGTGCTTGTAGTTGAAATCCGGTTTTGCGTGACCTTTTTATCGAGACAATTTTTTGGGTTGTTCCCGAGATTGTTTCTGGTAAATTGTGAAGGCCGGTGAACTAGCTGCAACCTTTTCAACTCTTCTATGGTGTAGAATTAGGTTGTGGAGATTGCGGCCTCTAGATTGCGAGAACGGAGGGCAATGACTTTCCGAGCACTGTAAAAATCTACTAGAAAACTACTCTACTCTGACACTCTACAGAGTTTAAATTAAACATTTGTACTTACTTGTTACCGGTCACTAAGATACCTAGGAAGCCATCCTTCCGGGTATGCTAAGGTATTGAGTATGTATTGTTCTTAGATTTAGAAAGTTTAACACACAATAAAAATCCATGGAAACGATCTGGTTAGGTGGGCTTGCTTAAGGTTAATTTCAGTTAACTTTGGGAATTACAAACCACTAGATTACAACACATAGGCTCGCCTGCTTGCAACCTTGTAGATCATGCCCATGCTACTGAAATTGATCACATGAACATTTTCTTAGGATCAATATTTTAGCACATTTTATATGTAACATAAATTTGACCATTCTCTAGAATTGTTTCTTTTTTTCTTTTTTTCATTATATGTAATAAAGTTGTAGATGACCATCAAATTGAAAATTTGAAAGCTTGGTGTTGAGTTTTCACAACTCAATGTATTATCATTTAAATTCAAGAAATTGTTGGAAATTGTGGAATTGTATAGAAAAGTATGAAAATTTTAGAAAGCTCTACAATGAATATAATTTTATAGAAAAAGATAGAAAATTAGAGAGATGTGGAGAATTTGATAAATTATGTAATTTTGGTTATCATCCAAAATTACATGCCTTGAAATTCATATAAAAGTGAAAATTAATGTCAAGGGTTTGAACCTACAATATTTGAAGAACAAATGATGAAGTATGTGATTTTGGTGAATATCCAACATTTCATGCACAAAAGAATGATATAAAAGTGAAATGTGATGTTGAGACACAAAGCCCACAAAATTTGAAGTTAAAATGGTGAAGTGTGTAATTTTGGAGAATATCCATGGTTTCATGCACAAAGATTAATATGCAAAATGGCAAAGGAATTTGAAAAATTAAGTGGGGAAGATGATGGATGTGGAATCCCATAGACAAGAGTAAAAGTTGATGCCCGTGGTTGGCTCCTAGTAATGGGGAACCATAATTTGGATCCAAACTACCCTATGTGTCTATCTAGTTTGTACATAATTAATTCAAAATGGAAGGTGTCCAAATTTTTCTTGGAAAATATATAGTTTTTGTTTAAGGTGATACCCATGTGATGCCAAGGTCATACTCATGTAATATCTATGTGATACTTGTGTAATATCTAGGTGATACCCATTGTGTCCGAACCACTGTGCGAGGAGAAAAAAAATTACTTGGACACATGACTGTTGACTAGACCTACACGTACGGTATGGTTGCGCTCTAGGGTTTCGTCTCTGGTCACACTGCTTGCCGTGGTCTATGTTCTGGCACTCCAACCTTCTCATCGTGTCGACTCGCCTCCTGCTCGTCATGAGTTGAGGACCAATTTGCTGTTGGTTGTTTGTACTACTTCTATTGTGCAGAGCTTGTGATTTGTGATAGTTCCAGGCATTGCTCACTAACTTAGCTCTGGGTTGCAAAAATATTTCTTTTTAGCTTCTGAGGTTTTGTTTCGATGAATCAGGTGAAGGCGGGCTTCTACCTTTGTGAGAGCAAGGTTAGTGAGGTACTGTTGGTTTCTTGAATCGTGTAGATGGAAGTTTTTCTTAGATTAGTAGAAATGGAAAATAATTTTATGCTTTGTGCTGTAGACTTGGAGTGCTTTCCTTCCTATTTTGGAAATTGGAAGCTAGAGCCACTGCTTGCACAGGAGTCTTTTGATATTATATTTCCTTGCAATCCTGCGTTTACCTTGGTTCCAAACATAGCTTCCGGCTTTTACAACGTGACTCGATTGGGTCCTCCTGTGAATAGAGTCAATGCTTCATCTCGCTGCTTTTTGTAATATAAGTTTTTTCCGTCGAAGTTTTCAGGCCATAACTCGAGTGAAATGGAGTTGTGTGCACCAGTAGTCACGGCGGCAGAATATTCTTGTCATTCTTGAAGACACCATTCGTTTCTGACTTGGGAAATGAATAGAATCAGAACTTACCGACGATCCAGCCAGAGCTCGTCTACTTCGAAAGACAGCAACCCTCGACGCTACACTCCTATGCCACATGCTCCGAAGCCCGGGTCCTACATCTGCTCTGATGTGCGCTGACCTGCTCCGACCTTGTACGTCTCTGTTTCTCTCAATTTCTGTTGGTTCTTTGGATTTGTGCTACTGTAGTTGCTGGTACGTCCTAAAGAGAATCACGAGTCTGTTAAATTTTGAATGAGATGGGTTGAGATTAAGAGATATGCTCGTTTCGTAAGTGTGCGTTGCTAGTTGGTATTTGGCTTCAGATTGAACACCTCAACACGACGATTTTCATCAACAGCATGGCCATGGCTTCGAACGAAGGAGAGAGAGCAGGAAATAGGATCTCTTTGGAAATCGGCGTGAATGAAGGATCCATACCTCCAGATTCGGAAACTTTATGCGAGTTCTGTAAACGTCTCCCTCTCAGAGAAGTTGGGTTAAACCGTTCATCAATTCATTTTGCTGACTACCGTCACGTTCTGGAGATTCTAAAAGATTCGAACACTTGTCCTTTCTGCCGAGAGGTCGCTAGGTTTTATAATGAATGGAACTGCAAAACATTTGGTAAGAAGGTTCCCAATGTTGATAGACCCGGGGCAAAATTTGCACACAATATGGTTCACTTTCAGCTGCACAAGGAAAGACATGCGATCAATATCTCTCCAAACACTGATTACGGGACCGCTTCTGTTAATCGCATTTGGGTTTGGTTCATAGTTTCAAAGCCATTTCCTGACATTGGCTATTTCCGGCCTGTACTGCAATTTCAAAAGTGCAGCCAGCCTCCGCTGCAAGTGAGCAATGGTGGGTCTCTATGCAATTGGGAAAGTGGAGAAGAGCAAGCATATAGTGGCCGTATTAGACCTGTAGTCGCGGAGGTTCAACTCTTCCGCAAATGGAAAGAGACTTGTGGTGCTACTCATGGTGGTCATTGCAGTACAATCTACTCCGGAACACGGCCTACTTGGCTTCGACTCATTGATGTTAAGGAGAGGTGTGTTGTAGATACTAGGGATTTCAAGAGTTATGCAGCCCTTAGCTATGTCTGGGGCGGGGAAAAGCTTTTCAAATGTGGTAAACAAATGCCCAAGCTTACAAAAGCTACTGAGAACGACTTCCGGAAACCGGGATCATTGAGTAGAGAAAGAATACTCTCGACCATTGATGATGCCATAGAAGTGTCTCGAGGCCTTGGGGAAGATTACATTTGGGTTGATTGTCTGTGCATCATGCAAGACAATAAAGATGATCAAACAGAGTTCATTCGTCAGATGGATTCCATCTATGGATATGCGTCGGTTACAATCGTTGCGGCTTCTGGAGCTGATGCAGATGCAGGACTTCCTGGAATTAAACCAAATTCACGAACTCTTGAACCGAAATCTTTCTGCACGATCAAGGGTGTATCATTATTGCGAACATTAGATCCAGTGGGATCAAAGGACAGGAATCCAGATCAATACCATTATCTCGAAGACTCTTTGTGGTTGACGAGAGGTTGGACTTTCCAAGAGAAGATTTTTTCTACAAAATTACTGATATTTACCGAGGAGCAAGCGTACTGGGAGTGCCAAAAAGCCACTTGGTGTGAAGACAGCCTCTGGGAGACCACGCAATCTTCAACTGTTTATCGTCCTTGCTTTTCGAAGGATCTTCGCCGTCCTTGGCTTTCAGATGCGAACGGCCTTGGAGGGATCTATAAAAAACTGGTCTTTGAATATACTCGGCGCAGTTTGACGTATCAAAGTGATGGTCTTGATGCGTTTGAAGGGGTTCTTAACTCTTTGAGACGGGAAACTGACCAGGGTTTTCTTTGGGCATTACCAACATCTTTCCTGAGCAGTAGTCTCACGTGGAGTTGTGGTAAACAACCGACTGAAAGAAGAAGTAGATGTCCCTTGAGATCTTCTGATCGGGCCACTGAATGCCCTTTCCCAAGCTGGTCTTGGGTTGGATGGAATGCGATGGTCTTGTCTTTTCTTCCGCAAACGTACTCCGATTTGGTCTTCTACACTCTCAACAGCGAGCGGCAGTTGCACAGAGTAGGTGCAGCAGATGGTACTCAGGTATCGGGCTATTCAATCTTTAAGCATCCATTACTGAACCCATATGCGATAACTGTCCTTTACAAAGTGAAAGCTTAACATAAGTTTTTTTTTTTATTTGCTTTAAATTCTTATAATTTTTTTCAAAGGAATTTTCTTGACTGCTTATAACCTTCCTTTAGATAGTTGAGCTTTGATTGTGCGTCCATTGAGTTGAATTGGGTCCGGTTCGCTGAGTCGGGAATTCACGGCAAGTTGTTCTAATAAATGTACTGGCGTTAATCAGAGCATGAGTTCTTTGCCCACTGGACCCATAGCTGAAAGTCTATTCTCACATCCCAACGCTGGAGGACATATTGGAAGAACCGACGTCATTCCGGAGGAAATACCACAAGGCGTCTTCTTACAGTCGATTGCTTCGAATATATTATTTTTCTGGAGCAGCACTGCAAAAGTGCACGTTCGTCATTCAGACGGGGAATGGGACGAAGTGGACGAGCCAATTCTTGTTCACAATCACGAGGACGTGGACATCTGTGATTGGGCCCAGACGCCAGCACTCGATCCAGGTTGCAAAGAGCCGGCTGAGCTCGTCGTCATTGGGGGAGATAGTCGGAGTGTGTTTGCTGTTCTTCTCGTTTACTGGAAGGATGGCGTAGCATATCGGCGGGGACTGGCAACTATCATCGCTTCTAAATGGTTCATGCTTGGTCCAATCTGGAAAATGATTAGTCTTGGCTGAGGGGTCTCCAATAAATATCTGCGTGCGCCGAGGTTCCAAGTCCGGGGTTCAACGTCTTTCTTACTTTCAGGTAAGTTATTTCTAGCTCTTTCGTGTTGCTGCTATAAATAGAACCACCAATCCCCAATCTTCTTGCACTGTGTCCTTCTAGCTCATGATCTATTCTGATTGCTTTCATTTGTTTCTTTCCATCAGTCCACAAGGGAATATGGTAGCATTCTTGTATATTTGTGTCATGTACCCGAATCTAGAAATCAGCCTAGACCATTTCGCGGCATTGAGTACTGACTACAAGTATGCGGCTGATCCTTGTGACGTATGGGCTTCCCGGGTGCTTCCTGAAGAGACTCTTTCATAAATAGATAGATTTGATGGGTCGAGATTTATAAGGCACATCGTTTCAAGAATGAGCATTCAAGCTGGAGGTGGATTGAGTGGTAGGGGAACAGTTGAATTATGGAGGATTCGGATATGCATGCCAGCCTCCCGGTTATATCACTCCAATTGCTTCTGTGGAAGATGCAGGTGCAACCTTCCTCCAATTTAGTGAACATTGTTAGCTCAATTTTCCTGCGTAACAAGCTGCTGGCCATCTCTCTTTGCTCTTTTCTAATTCCTAAGAGCACTGATATCCAAGTAATGACACTGCTAACCATCTAGAGGACATGAGGGCACTTGCGTTGGCTCGTCCATGTGTGTGCCTTTTAATGTGTCCTTGAATGTATGGACCAAATGGACCCTATGCAATGGAATCTTGTTTGTGGTGTCAGCCTTAATAATTAGTCTCAAACTGATTACTAGACGAAAGTAATATAGTACAATTTCTGTTGTTTCCATGGAACAACATAGGATGAAGTCAATAAGATAAGTTTGTGAGTATTTTGATAATCCCAGAAAATAACATTATTCTCATCCATCTTGCTGTGATCTTCATCTAACAACCCGTGGTCCAACATTATTCGTAATTGTAACCTGGTCCTGAGCAGCACCAGATTTTGCTACACGCGACACAATGAGATCATCGCACTGTCACTGGGACTTCTGCTTTTCAAAAGGGTGGCAACGATTAAATCCGTAAAATTTACCAATGCTGACATGGCTTCAGTACATGTAACCAAAGCGAACTGTCAGATTTGTTATAGGATCGACATCCGCACTCCTAACCAACACCAAACTCAGGAGAAACATAATCGAAAATTGAAATAGGAAATGCCAACACCAATCCGCATGCCAGCAGTTGGACTGCCTGCAACACAATCAATCGCTAATTTAGCAACCTCGAACACTGCTCTCCTAACAATTTGCAAAACTGCAATTCACTGATGCTGAAGCAATTGCGATTGTCCAACAAGAGTTGACGAAGGTTGAGTTGAAGACCTCCTGGTCTAGATCAATACTAGACAAGCTGTCGCTAGTGCTTTCTTCTAAGACCTTTGATTGACCTAGATCTTTCATGATTGAACAAGATCTGAACATTGAAGTTATGTTTGGAAATGTGAAAGTACAACCTCATTATGGAAATATAGACCTAGTTCTATTAGAGAGCTGGACAGTCAGAAGCTGTATGGTTGACTAGGTTCCATTGTGTACAGCTGGAATATGTGAGATGATTCAACACAAGTAGAGGAAAAATAGGGAAAAGATAGAGGTCCAACTACGTTCTAGAGCCTCCAAACTTGGTCTGGAGACTGTTGAGTTTCATCCCGCTCTTGACCCATGTCATCTGCCCTAAGTCCATCCATCCAGCTTGTTTCTCATTCGTCATTCCTGTCAACATTGACAGCTCCTGTATATATTGACACCTCCGTGTCTTTACTGATCAGTGCGCACTTGCGCAGCTCTCGAACCTTCTTTAGCCTTGGTCTCGTTTCAACATGGTATAAGAGCATTAGTGTCAGAGAGTTGTGATCGATAGGAAGAGCAGTATATAAAGTAACTGAGCAAGCTAGTGGAGTGTAAGGACCAGTCAAGGACAAAGATCAGATCAGAGATCTTGGACAGGCACTGCCGCCAGATCTAGAGTTTAGCTGAGATGACAGAAATCAACACGATAGTGGAAGGGGAAGAGAAACTGAGAGGAGTAGACAATTACCTAATATGGAGCCTCAAGATGCGCTCATTCTTATGCTCAGAGAGTCTCTGGATATTTACTGAGACAGAAATGAAACCGGCATTGTACCCTGTTACGATCGATGGTGAACAACTGTCAGAAGCCGTGTTCCTAAAAAGGAAAGCGGTAGCATGTCGTTTGATTCTCTGGTCAGTTGCTGATCATCATGTGGGTCTTGTGGCAGAAATAATCGATCCTGCAGAATCCTGGAAGAAACTAAAAAATCAGTTCTCGACAGGCAACAACTCACAAGTCCTGACGTTGATGAGCCAACTGCAGACACTTAGGATGAGCGAGGGAAGCTCAGTTGAAGATCACATCAGGAAGGCCAGAGATCTGCGTGATCGACTCTCACATCTTGGAGAGAAGATCACCGACCGTCACCTATGTCAGTATGTTCTTAATGATATGCCCAGATCGTATGAGCACATTGTACAGACACTCACATACATGGACCGGAGCACCGAGATGTCATTTGACAAACTCACTTCGTACCTGCTCACCGAACACTACAGGAGACTGCATCGAGATCAGCTCCTTGGCGACAACGAAGCTCTTGCGGCAACCTTCGCAAGACAGGCATCGATCTCAGATCCACATCACGGACGTGGTTGAGGACGCTGGGCACGAGGACGAGGACACCCTAGGGGATGTCCACAATGGCAATGGAGGCCTCCTACACTGATCCCGCCCAGATACCGCCATCCGGCACCAGTTGGACCTCCTCGCCTACAGGCACCAGGAGAATATAGACTCCAGATCACATGCTACAATTGTGGAAAGAATGGACACTACGCCCGCGACTGCCGAGCACCACCACATCAGACACGAGGAGAATACGCTAACTCTGCCGAGTTGTTCGATGCACCACTATACGACCAGTACTATGAGATCGGAGGTAATGACTATGCGTACTCTGCCGAGTCTTTTGAGACACAGTACTATGACCCGTATTATCAGCAGTATCACGAGTCTTACTACCCAGACTATAATCCATGGTACGTAGATAGCGGTGCAACGTCGCACATAGCATCTGATATAGAGAAACTTGACTATCCACCAAGCACCTCTAGCTATCATCACAATGTGGAAACAGAAGGAGGAGAGTCACACCATGTCGTTGGAACTGGGACCTCCACACTACAAACCAATGCAGGCGAAATAAAGTTAGACAACATTCGCTATGTTCCGAGTATGAAACGAAATCTCATGTCAGTTGGATCCATCACCGACTCTGGCCACGTTGTCATGTTTACCAGCACTCACTGCTGGATTCTTAGAGAGGAACAGGTGATAGCTACTGGGTATAGGGACAAGTCGAATGGCCTCTGCTACTTCAGGGAGACAACCACCGAAGAGGCTCTCAACACTGAAGATTCAGATGACGCAGCAGTCTGGCATCGTCGCATGGGCCACATAAGTTACTCTGGACTCAGTTAATTATCAAAATCCGAGCAAGTTCAAGGCATCCCAAAGATTGACGTCAACTACAGAGTATGTTCATGCTATCTCACCGGTAAACAACACGATGAACGATTTCCGAAGAAATCCGAGACAAGATCCAAACTTCCTGGAGATCGGATTCACACCGATGTAATTGGTCCCTTGCAACGCCCATCACTTGGAGGTTCGCGCTACATTCTTGTTTTTACTGATGATTTCTCTCGCAAAAGTTGGACATATTTCTTAAAACACAAGAATGAAACCCTTGACCGACTTCGGAGCTTCAAAGGCAAACTGGAAGGTGAAACAGGGAATCCTTTGCGTTACTTATGATCAGATCGAGGAGGAGAGTATCTCTCTTATCAATTCCAAGCATATTGTCGAAGACATAGCATCACCAGAGAATTGACACAAGCGCGGACACCCCAGCAAAATGGAGTGGTTGAGAGAAGAAACAGGACGCTTCTTAAAAGAGCTCGGAGCATGGCTGCAGGTTGCAACCTGCCCACAAATCTCTGGCCAAAGGCGATATCCATGGCAACCTTCCTCATCAATAGAAGCCCCACCAGGTCCAACTAAGGCGTCCCTCCAGAGGCCAGCTACACATGTAAGCAACTAGACCTATCCAATCTCAAAACTTTCGGTTGCTTGGCTTACGTGCATGTCCCAGATGAGACACGACAGAAGTTAGATGGAAAAACGTGGAAAGGGATTTTTGTAGGCTACGATCAGGAGAGTAAAGCCTACTAAATTTATGACCCGCTTACCCGTAAAGTGATGATCTCACGAGACATCGTCTTTGACGAAGACAAGACAGGATTGCAACACGTTACACAACCACGACATGAGGACTCAGTTAGATTTAGCATCCACACGACGCTGGGCACTAGTGAAAGACACATGCAGCCAGAATTCCCTGCTGAAATAGAAGGTGGCGCCAACAGTCTCCCACACTCAGTGGCAGCACCGTCCTCATCTCTACATGACCTGTTCGCAGTGGCAGAAGGGATGCCTAGCTCACCATCACAAGCGGCTGACTCCAGTGAACGTGAGAGAACAAGTAATGACTCAGAAAGTGGACCCCAACAGCTTGCCACGACACCGGAACCTCCACCAGCTGATATCGCACCACGTGCATGCCAAGGAGTCGACGTCAACCAGGCAGCTGAAGCACCGCAGGTAAGCAGCAGCAGATACCCGACTCGAACCAGGCGGCCCCCAACTCAATATCAGGACTTCTGGATGCTAAGTGCAGAAGACACAAGCGACCCGCTCACGTACACAGAGGCCGTAGTTGACCCGGCATGGCATGATGCAATTCGGAGCGAGGTAGACTCAGTGCTACAGAACCAGACCTGGGAAGTTATTAATCGGTCAACCGATCGTAAACCCATAACGGCCAAGTGGTTGTTCAAAACCAAACAAAGCCAGGACACGATCAAATGGAAAGCTCGAATCGTTGCTAGAGGGTTCCAGCAGAGGGAGGGAGTTGACTACCAGGACGTCTTCGCCCCCGTAGTAAGGTGGTCCACCATTCGGACCATCTTCGCCCTGGCCGCACAGAACCACTGGCCACTACATCAACTTGATGTAGTGACGGCGTTCTTAAACGGCACACGTAGTGTAGATAGAGTGATGGACTGCTTCCCGTTGAAAGCATGTAGAATTAAACGTGCACTTTACGGCTTAATGCAAGCACCCAAAGCATGGTACTCCAGGATAGATTCATGGCTACTTGCGCAAGGCCTCACCAGAAGCAAGTATGACCCGAATCTTTATTATTCGACCAAGGACGGAAAACCCACGTTTATCCTTCTTTACGTAGATGATCTCCTGATCACTGGTGATGATCACGAGCGATTCGTAAGTTTGATAGCTGCCCTCAAGCGTGAATTTTGCATGACAGACTTTGGCAACGCAACTTTGTATCTGTGAGCTGAAATACAATGGAGAAAAGATGGGATTCTCATCACACAAGCTGCCTACATACGAAAGCTTTTGGACAAATTCAGCTTATCAAACCGCAACTCCAGTTTACTTCCTATGGATCCGAGTCTTCACTTACAGCGAACTATGGACACCTCAAAGGTTGATGCTGAACTCTATCGCTCCCTTGTAAGTAGTTTAATATATGTTACAAAGACTAGTCCTGATGTGTGCTATGCCGTTAGTTGCGTAGCTAGATACATGGCTTCTCCCAAACAAGCCCACTTTCTGAAGGGGACTATGAACCATGGTCTATTGTTTCCATCATCAACAACCACCGCATACCACACTTTTACGGATGCCGACTGGGGACCTAATTTGGACTCCCGACGGTCAACCTCAGGCATCCTGCACAAATTGGGAGGAGCACCAATTTTCTGGTCCAGCAAGCTGCAACCATCCGTGAGCCTCTCCAGCACAGAAGCCGAGTACCGAGTCTTAACAGATGCATGCAAAGATGTGATTTACTTCCGCAACTTACTTCAAGAGATTGGTGTCGACACTTCATCACCCACACTGATCTACACAGATAATCAATCTAGCATTAGACTCGTGGACAACCCGGTCATGCACAGCCGCACCAAACACATTGGCATTCAACAACATTTCATCAGGGAGTCAGCTCAAAATGGCCATGTACAAGTATTGTTCACTCCGACTCACTCACAAGAGGCTGATTTTCTAACCAAGCCGCTTACTCTCAACAAGTTCATCCTCAATCGGGACAAGGCTGGCATCGTCTCTGCAGCTATCTAGTGCCTGTCCCTGACCCATCCAGGGGTACTCCTCCACGACTGTATCCAGCGCATGACGTATCAACTCGGATACCATCCAACTACCGAACAGCATTACTTCCACTGATCAAGCACCTTCGGCACCTGTCTCCGCACTCTCGACATTACCCCTGCCTACAACTCTCTTTACAGACCTCGTCAAGAGCGAGGGAGGGTGTTGAGTTTCATCCTGCTCTTGACCCATGTCATCTGCCCTAAGTCCATCCATCCAGCTTGTTTCTCATTCGTCATTCCTGTCAACTGTGACAGCTCCTGTATATATTGACACCTCCGTGTCTTTACTGATCAGTGCGCACTTCTTCTTTAGCCTTGGTCTCGTTTCAACAGACTGGAGGTCCGGTGCTAGAGGTCCAAGCGGCCAATGGAACCACGCCCTTAGATGTCATGCCACTACCATGGCTGTACAGTGCTATTACGCATAACAAGCTTCTACTTTCACATTACCTAGTCCATGGCGGTAGTAGTTACAGTATAATTTTCTCCATTATCGACTCTTTGTACTGAAGAGAATGCAGGCTATTGAGGAAAACTTACGAGTTACAGAGAAGACGAATGTAGACGTAAAGGCTGCCGAAGTGGCTGCTGAAGCTGCCGGTAAAGCCGAGTCAAGATTTAAAGCCGAGTCAAGATTTTTAGCACCAGTATCTCACGAAATCAGGTACGATAAATCGGCCGCATGTAATGCATACCACGAACTAGCTACTTCGTTTCAAACTCGTTTTCTAAACTCTGGTATTCTTTCCTCTGGCAAGGATGAGGTGCTGAAATGAAGAGTCATCTCCCGCAACAGCAGCTGGTGATCGTCAGAAATGAATACAGGTATGTTGATTCATTTTTGGGGTCTGTATTACCGTATTGCAGGAATGTCGATGGAGACAGGAATTAAGGGCTCAACAGCTTTACCATGTTAAAGTTGCACAAGCGAGTGAAAAAGCGTTCATGTACAGCGAACCCATGTCAAGTAGCATTGCTGGAGGACTCTATGCGTCCAGGACTTCATTTGTCAAGCTGCTAAGGCAGGGAGTTTGACTGGTGCAAGTCATCATGTTACATGTTTTTTATTTTGTCAACTGAGACATGCCCTCTCTCGGTATTTTGTGCGTTTAAAATTATGAATATCGATGACAAGGTCAAAGTTCAGGAAGTTGGCACTAAATGAACATGTATAAAAGTTGGGTCATCGGGTTTGTGAAGCGGGAAGCTTTGAAATTGATTGAAACGTGTGTGGATGAAGCTGAAGATGCTGAGTTGATTGCTAAAAATTTTGCCGCAGGTATGATGGATCCCATCCTGGGTGACTATGACCGCAGTGTTTGTGACGTACTTGAATCTGAAGTGTTGAACAAGTGAGTATCACAGCATTCCCTATTTGTGGACTTGCCTTCTGTGGATTTGCCTTGCGTTGTTCTGCCTGGTTTCTGAGCAACATTACTTATGAAAGTTAGAAAACTAACAAATGAAAATACGTTTAGTTGATTGGTAACAGGTGATTTGTCGCTGTGCTTCTTGTAATATAGTACTGTGCAGGTTGAAGAGCGCCATGATGGATGAGATGTCCCCCAGATATATGAAGCTGTTTCTGGATGCGATCTTGAAGTATACAGATGCAGCAATTATGTCTGGTAGGTTATTATTCAATCATTGTGCCGCCAGCACTATTTACCAGCCTCTTTTAAGGGCCAGTTTTGGTTCAAAATATTCTTCTCATCCATAAATGTCGCCTTCCTGTGCACGTAGATCACACATCCAGCTACCATACAGTTTCTCCGCCTTTCCTTAGTTGCCTGTCTCTGCACATCCTTGACCGAAGCTTGTGCAGCAACCCACAGCATGCAAATATTTGCAGCTCAAAAAATGCTAGAGATGATCTATCAAGGAAATATGCTGGAGGAAGACATTCTGAAATTTCTTAGCAAATTGCAATCCACTTGGCAATAGGCCCACATCAGGTATGTAAAAGTGAAAGAAAAGCATATTATTTGTATCACAGTGATCGGGAGTTCAAGGCGAATCCCAGACATGCTACATCTCCCAGAACTACAAGAGTGGCCTTCTCAAGGCATCCAGGGGAGGGGAGATTCATGAGTTGCCGAACCGAGCTGGACCGGTTGGTCGAGTCGGCTTTAGGCAGCAATGTTCACAACAGACACCGTACTCCGTACTGTTACACGCCATCATCTGCAAGGTGCAAATCCTTTGGATGAAGCTACAGGGGTGACGTGGCCTCAAATGTGAAGTTTGCCAACCATGGCGTCGTGCTTGCTCTGGGGCTGCGAAGTTCTTGCTACCCTTCCACCACCACGACAGGCTGCACTTCAGAAGGGCGCAAGTGTGGTCTTGGAAGAAGCGAATCCGTGGTGGTAGCTGGGCTTACACGATTGCCGGCTCTTCACGTGTAATTAGAGTGGAGGGTCCCCGCGAGCCGGCTCTTCACGTGTAATTAGAGTGGAGGGTCCCAGCGAGCCGGCTCGAATTGTTTGTGGGTAACCGTTGGGAGGAGGGGGGCTGTGGACCTGATAACCAGAGTACCCGAACGGTCTTCAGGAGATGTGCATCTGAGGGAGGAAGATTTCTGGTGGAGCAGACGACCACTCGAAGCGAGTTGAACTTTACGCTAAAGTTGATGCTTATCGATTGAATGTCTTGGAGGAGGAGTCGCCGAGAGTTCGTTGTTTGAGGTGCTAAGGACTAGATTTGAGATGGTTATGGTTTAGGCGGGCGGTTGTGAGCGAGGGGTTTGAGAAAGGACCTTCGTTTTCTGTTTTGTGGTTACAGGTTTAGGTCGAAGCGTTCGGAGTACCTTTGGCGTTGACATCTTAGGGCAGGTTTCCATGTTGCGGTTGGTCAGTTGCCCTTGGAATCTTCACCCTGCGGAAGAGGACTGGAGCCTCTGCCCAGCCAAGTTAGCTGTGACATGGTAACAGCACTCCGGTATTCTGTGTGGGTGCGACCCCATATAAAGGCATTCATGGATCAGAGAAAGCTTCATACCGAACAATTGCTAACAGCAGAAGCTTCGCAAGGGCGCTGCCAGTGTAGTACTTATGGTTTGGATTAAATCGCAGTGTGGCGTTCGGCTCTAGACCGAACACCTCTTCTACACTGCGGTCATGGATTTGAACGGAGGGGAAGGAAGAACTCGGGTCTCTTTGCAGGCCGGTGTGAATCAAGAATCTCTACCTTCAGATTTCGAAACTATGTGCAGCTTCTGTATTCGTATCAATTATATTTTGGATTAGTTGGCTTCAAGCATACGTCTCGAATGTTTATCAGAAGCCGTCTCATTCAGAGGATCCTAAACGATTCGAAGACTTGTCTTTTCTGCAGAGAGATCGCCGAATTCTACGAGGCGAATTTTGATCTCGAAGATGGATTTTTCGGCAAACGTTCGGCTGATATTAGCCTGCATAAGGAAAAAAGCTTAACAACCGACAATGCGCTCGATAATCATGACGTCGAAAATACGGTGGCTTCTGTCAATCGCATCTGTATCTTGTTCAAGAACCCTGAACCTGACTCCTTAGATTTTTCTCCTTTACTGCAATTTCAAAATTGCAGCCAGCCTCCCCTGCAAGTCAGCAACCGTGGGTCTCTATGCGATTGGAAGAGGGAGAGCAGCAAGCATATAGCGGCCGTGTCAGGCCGTTAGTTGCAGATACTCGACTTTTTCACGAATGGAAAAAGACTTGTTATGCTAAGCATGGCGACCCTTGTAACTTAACCTCCACAGGTGCTCGGCCTACATGGCTTCGAGTCATTGATGTAGAGGAGAGGTGTGTTGTAGATTTAGATATTAAGGATGATATCAGTTATGCTGTGCTGAGCTATGTCTGGGTAAGCATGAGCTTGACCAAGGTTGGAAGCTAATGCCTGAATTTGGAAAATCTACTGAGAGCCGATTTCGAGAACCAAGGTCGTTGACTAGAGAGACGGTGCTTTCCACCATTGACGATGCTATAGAAGTGACTCAAAGCCTTGGAGAAAAATATCTTTGGGTTGATTGTCTCTGCATCAGGCAAGATGATAAAGCAGATCAAGGAAAGTTCATTCTTCAAATGGACTCTATCTATGGATTTGCTTCGGTCACAATCGTTGCAACTTTTGGAAGCAATGCAGATGCAGGTCTTCCAGGTATAAAACCAAATTCACTACTAGTTAACAAAATCTTTCACGATCAATGGCGTATCATTATATCATTATTGCAAACGCTTTATTCAGAGGGGCTAGGAAAAATTATGTCAAGCGACTACCGGTATCTTGAGGGGCTAGGAAAAATTATGTCAAGCGACTACCGGTATCTTGAAGACTCTGTGAGGTGTACGCGAGGATGGACTTTCCAAGAGAAGATTTTCTCTCGAAGAACATTAATATTCACCAAGGAGCAAGTGTATTGGGAGTGCCAGACAGCCACATGGTGCGAAGATGGTCTCTGGGAGACCATGCAACCTCCAGTTATTTATCGTTCTTGTCTCAATGGCCATTTTCGTCGTCCTTGGCCTTCAGATATGTTAGGCTTTGAAGGGATCTATCTAAAGCTGGCCATGGAATATTCTAGGCGGAGGTTGACGAATGATAAGCGGCAGCTATGCATAGTAGTTGAAGAAGGTATTCCTAAGGTAATTGATGCTTGAACCAATAGTCAACTTGTAGATGTTTTTTCAAACCATAAGCAATATGTGTTCCTTACAAAGTGAAATACCTCTTCTAGTTTTTCACCGGCCCTCTATTGGTTTGAATTGCCCTATGTGCATCTAAAGAGCCAATGTTTTTTTAATTTAAAAAAAATATCTTTGACTGCTTATAACTTTTCAAATTGAGCTTTGCTTGTGCATTTAACAGAGTTGGATCCCGGATCAATTTGTTGAATCTGAAATAATTTTTAGCAGCTTATTCTGATGATTCCACTGATTTGCAGAACATAAGCAAGGATGCTGAAAGGACCGTCACTCTTGAAAAGATACTAGGAAGCGTCCTCTCACTGTCAGTTGCTTCAACGTATTATTTTTCTGGAGCACAACTGCAAAATTGCACGTCCGACATGAAGGCCGGGATTGGGCTGGACATGACAAACTCATTCTCAGTCACAATGGCAAAGACGTGATCTGTCCATGGTGGCATACTCCACTACTAAAACAAGGTGACAAAGAACTGGCTGAGTTTGTCCTCTTCGGGTACGAGGAATATCGCCGTAACACTATACTAATGGTTGTTTGGGATTCGCATGGCGTGGCATATCGGCGGGGACTGGCAACCATCGACGCTGATTTTTGGGAAGGGCTTGACAACCTAGAGTGGAAAATGATTAGTCTTGGCTGAGCAGCTTCCTATATATATCGATGTGCCTGGGTACGATTTGAAGTCCGAGATTCATCATTCTTCTCCTTTGCTGTTGGTTCGGATGATGGAGTCACCTCTCTCCTAAGATTGAAAGATTTTTTTTTTTGAAGGCATTGTAAATTCCAATCAAACTGAGACGAGTTCTCCTTTTGATAGCAGTTTAGACTTGGTTTTTATTTACGTTTTTAAAGTTATGTAATGTAGGAGTGTTTGATAGCATGCACATGCGGCTTGTCCATCTAACGGTGTTTTTCTGGTTGTCAAATGTCCCAGACTCCGACAGATTGTCGGTAAACAACGTTTAGATTCATAGGCTCTAAGAAGCGACAAGCTTCGTCGCCTATCTCTATTTATTGAACCTTGCACTTATTTAGCAACTAGGATCCCTTGTGCTGCCGAAAAGTATGTCAAGCAATTCAGCATTTGAGTGGGAAAGGACGGCTAATTGCTCACAATGTGCACCATGGATGTACTGTGAGGGGCCTTTTTCGTAGTCAAGATAAATCGCCAATGCAATCACACACACTGCTGACTTCACTGATTACACCATGGACCATGGTAATTATGAGAGCCCACATTAATTTCAATTTCTCAATTTTACTGTGGGTTTCAAGACAAGATCTATGCACTCTTCACCAATCACATGCATTGTTCAAAATTACAGTGGCCTAGAGTAATTTCTAACCCTACAATATTCATTTTCCCATGAATATAATATAATCAATGTAACAAGAAGTACTCTAAGTTAACTAGATTCACATTCACTCGTCCAACAGATCTATGGTAATTAAATTTACACCTACCTGGATTAGCAATTTGCTCCTTTAGCAATAATGCACAATGATCAAATTATATTTCATACGTATCCAAGTGTTGTATTATCCAAATGTAAAAGAAATCCTACTTTTTTTTATGAAGTATATACTTTATAAGAATTTATAAAGTGTACCTCATGAAAAGCTTATGAGTGTCATTAAATGGGGCCATGGATGTCAAGAATTTTAATGAATATACATTACCAAGTTTCATGCTTAGATTTGGTGCATGTCTTTTTCAAGAACTAATTTTAATTTCTATTAAAGTATAATACAATTTTTCTATAGCCACCAAATTGCAACAAAATTGGTGGGCCACCATTTGATCAATAAAAGAAGAGCTAATTCTTAGTCATTGTTGAACCTTGTCCTTTATTTCTATTTTCTACCACTTCAAAATTTTATTTTACATATGACCATGGTGTTTATGGTTTTACAGTTGTACTATGGCCAAAATGAGCTATTAATAGCTGGTACTTTAAAATTTTGTCAAAAATGGATATGTTTCCTTAATCTTGAATATACAATCAATTCCATGTCTATTATGGCATTCCTTGTCTCAAAATCACATATATACTCAACACACTATAACTTCAAACCTTTTTTAAAAAGGACATCCTTTCTTCCATGACCTTCACTTCTTGCTTCATCTTGTCTTTTATTCTTATTTTTAAAGTAGGACCTACCTATGAGCATTTAAGATCCATAAGCACTCTTACTTGTATCCATTTCAAATTGTCAAAATCCCAAAGTTAACAAATCTCTTTTAGAGGGCCAAATGAAGAGGTGGAGATGGCTATTGAAGATGGATTCACAATATGGCCATATTAAATTTGCCTATCAAACATTTTTTACTCTAATAATTTTCTAACAAATTAGATGATTTTTATTAAATCAAATATGACTCTAAAATTCTTAATTCTGCTTCAAATCATCCCCTTCATAACTTGGTAATGCACACAATTACTATCATTCAATTCATAGATCTCCATGTATGTACAATCACTAAACAATTGGAGATAGGTGAGGTTACCATAGAGGCTATCACGTTTGCTTCAAACATCTTCTTGCAATTGGGACTTGTGCCCCTTAGCCTCACAAGTATATGATATGTTCATGTTTGTGAACTCCGTCATCAAAATCTTTAACCCCTAAAAGTCCTTGACAATTTCACACCAAAAACACTTCTAAACTACCACTCTAAGGTGCAACATTGTAAGAGTGATTGAAAAAATGTTTTACTACTTTCAATTATAGGACCTTCAATTTAACTACTACAAGGTGACACTCAAAAAATTTCATAAACTTTGACCGCGTGGATTGTAAGAGACATGCATTTGAAAAGTGCATTGTGGTTTTTTTCTTCCTTGTGTGGATAGGCCAACGTACTTTGACTCAAGATATTGGCATACTTTTCCACTACACATTGCATAAATTTTATGGATCTATGTTCTACCATGTGTTAGGTCATTACACGCAAAAAATCACTAGCAATGAAGATGATAAGGATAAGAAAAAAAACTTGCAATGACTAGGGGTATAGGAAGTAACCATATACTTGTAAAAGCAATTTTAATTTTAAATAGAAATATAGTTTTTTGGATCTAAAATCCAAACAATGGATAGATCTATCATGGTTTCTTCTATTAACGAAAAACAATATTTTTCAAAAAAAGTGAAATCCTTAATTTATATGTATTATTAAGTACTAACATTGAAGGTTGCTAGGAACTTTCCTTCATTGCTACTTGCCACAAAAAAGTGCACTATTCAGCTCTACAATGGTACTATTTAAGCTTTTCAGTAGCACTATTCAGCTTTACAATACTCTACCCACCTTGCTTGCATTCCCCCTTTCAAACTTTAAACGTCAATAACTTTAGTTTTGTGTATTTGTGTCAAGAAATTTTAATTTCCCCCACGAAGCTATTACTTATACACATCTATGATAAAAAATTCAAAAATTCATGATCTAAATTAACACCAATGTAAGCTACCCAAAATCACTAGAAGCCCACCTTGGAACTTTTTGCATTTAGGAGTAAATTGAGCCAATTTGAGCCAATTTGAGCCATCTCATTGATACCTTGTAGATGGCTCAAATTGGCTCCATAGAAGATGGTCTTCTTGGTCCCAAACTTCAAGTCATTATCCACTTTTTTCCCACCTTTGCACATTAAGCACGATAGGGTCTTCAAGTTGAATTTACAATAACTCACAAAAGTACTTAGCCAGTGGCCATGAAGCCACTAGGCATGAAATTTAAATAAATATTTGATGATCTTTGGTGAAATTAGGGCATGGTGATTTATTAGTATGTGGTGCACTAATATGATGCTATGTTTGGTGGATACAAGTGTTACATTTTTCTTGAAGTAAATCAAAAGATTAACAAGGTAGCCAACTATATGTTGATCCTAATGTCTTTTCACTTGTGTTTTCAAAGTGCATAGAGATCTTTGAGGTCATATATGGTGAGCTTTCATATCTTTGGTTGTTCACAATGAAGACTAGTAAGATTTTATAAGGGTTCACAGATAGCATTGAGTAGGCAAGGATTCTCTCAACATTTCATATCCAGTCAAATTCACATTCCTCGTAGCATAGTTAGAGCCAGTCTAGCACAATTCAAAGAAGATGGATGTCTACATGATTGTTTTTTATTAGGAAGACCATGTCTTCTTAGCATTTGTGAAAAGAGACTTGCTATGAAGATGTTGAATGAGCCAAAATAAAAAAATGGAGTTGCTGTAAATTCTAAGTTGCAAGCTTAAGGTCTTTGTATTAGTGACGAGACTATCTGTCAAAGTTTCAAGAGTTAAGGGCTTGGAGCTAAAATGAGAAGGAAGAAACCTTTGCTAATAGAGACAAAAATGTTTACAATAGACAAAAGCTTTAAATGATTGTGGAATAGATGATTGGAAGTATGTCATTTGATTAGATGAGTCCAAATTCATTGTTTTTGGTTCAGATGGTCATCAGTGGTGCTAGAAGAATCTTACAGATCCTATTTGTAATTGTCATGTGCAACCTAGAGTCAATCATGATGGTGGGAGCATTATAGTATGGAGGTGCATGAATTGGGCAAGTGTTGGAAATTTGTACCATATTAATGGCATCATAAATTCACAAGTTTATCTTGATATTTTGGATAATTCATGATTATTGGATACTATTATAGTAGAGGATGTTGATGAAGCAGAAGTGATTTTCCATCATGATAATGACCCTAAGCATACATTAGATCTTGTACAACAATGGTTAGGATTGTAAGAGTTTTTTGTGATGGAGGAGCCGCCACAATTTCTGAATTTAAATCATATTGAGCACTTATGGAATGAAAAAGATAGATGCTTAAGGTTTTTTGATGCATCCCAACTAGTAAAGATGATTTGTGGGAGAAACTCCAAGTTGTTTGGTATAGTATTGAAGTAGAATTTGTTCAGAAGCTCATCTGTACAATGTTGCAAAGGGTAGTTGATCTTCTTGCAACTAAGGGTGGATATACAGATTGGTAGACTTGTAGATGATCAATCATCTACTATTTACTAGCTTTTAATTTCATTGCAAATAGTATATTTGAATTCACATTGTATTTTCATTACTCTACATAAAATCAACAATAGTTCTTAGCCATGAGTATTGCACACTTCTTTTTATTTCTCTCATTCCTATGTAATTTTGTTCTTATTAGATTGTAATTATATATTCCTCACAACAAATGTGTTATCCATGTTAAATTTCACCTATTAATTACCATTAGTATATAAGGCATTGTTCAATTTTCACTTTTATGATGGGTGGCCAAGAACTTTGTAAGTCACTGTAGACTATGTTCACAACAAGGTTATCTAATACATGTTTTTGAAATACAAAATACACGTATTTAGATGTATTCAATATACTGTACTAGTACAAAACATATTCCAGTTCTTGTCAACACATTCATCAATGCATTTTCGATAAGTTGAAGGCTGGTGTGGACCGCATGGCTACCACTAAGCAAGCGCACATGGTCCAAATGGGGGCATGGGAAGCCCACATGGCTTGTGGTGGGTCCCACCCAAATGGAGCCCATGCATCCTCACTGGCCTGGATTTGCTGGCACCATCTTTGACTTTAGTTTCCAACATCTACCTATGAGAGGCTGACGGCAGACCACCAAAGACCCATTTGTGTAGACCAGCCCACTCAATTGGCCTCCAACAACCAAATGGGGTCTCCAACAAGCCCATACAAGTATCATGTGTGCATGCTCAAGGCTGCTTCACACCAAAACCCAAGTCGAGAGTCCATCAGTTTCCACCAATGAGATTGCTTGAATGGTCAAAGTTTGGACTCTATGCCTTTACACCAAAGACCTATATCCAAAAGCCGTTGTTCTCCATGTGCCTACATGGCAACGCTTTTAGAGAGTTTTGGCGCCAAAACAACGATCTCTCAAGTGCAAACTTGGATTGCCGTTTTGAGGCGACCCAAACTTCCTTTAAGAGTTCGTCAACTTCCTTTAAGTTATATTATTTAATGTTTTAGTTTTTTTTTAGCCCAAAAGTTTGGACTGAAATTTTGACAGACGGACTCTCGACTCGGCCCGGTGTGAAGCGGCCCTTACTGTGATCCTCCGCCGATGAAACGACCGTCGACATGTACGTATCTCTCCTCCCAACTTTAGGCTTGAATCTGAAGGTTTCTGTTTGCAAAACTTCTGCTTCACTGTTTTTGAGATCGCCTGGTTATTGATTGTCTGCGACCGAAGATTGTTTGCAGTGGATTACTATTCAGCGTCGTTACAGTCCCAGGTTTCGGGTTTAACGTCAGAGATTGTGTGAAGGTCTCATATCTAAGATTGTGTGCAAGTTTTTGTGTGCAAAGCTCTGCTGCATTTGAGGTGAGTGGTTGACTGGGTTTGAGATTGTCTACCTGGTTTGCATTGTGTGTCGTGTGAGTCCCAGGTTTAGGGTTTAAGGTCTACGTCTGCGTGAAGGTTTCTTAATTCACTCAATCCCAGGTTTCGGGTTTAAGGTCTGAGGTTGCGTGATGATTTTTGTGTTCGGAATTCTGATTCATTGTGTTTGAGAATGTTGTTTATTGTCTGCAAGTGAAGATTGTTTGCTAGTGAAGATTGTCGGTAGTGAGTTGCAACTAAGTGCGCAGGAGTAGGGTCTAAGATCTGAGAACATTGTGCAAGATTCTAAGAAGGTGTGGAGGTTTGTGTGCAAAAATTTAGCTTCACTGGCTCCGGTGTTCTTGGCACTGCATTTGCTCGACTTGTTGCAGCTCTTAGTGCTTCTTTTGTTGTTCTTGTTGATCTTGATACTCGTGTTTCTGCTTCAACTTCAATTCTTGGGTTGTCTTCTTCTTCACAACACAGCAAATTAACTGCATTCTTCATTCTTCTTCTGCAGTAACTGCAGATCACCATACGACGAATTATCTGCATTCTATTTTCTGGATGCTGGGAGCATATCACGCAGCCGACGGAGGGGAAATTTGTCATTTCTGACCAATCAGAAATTTTGAAACCTGATTCTTCCATTAGAGACAGTAAGTTCGAATTGTTCCTTTCAATTGAATCAACACTGCTTCAACCATTTACTTTATGCATCAATATACTCATGAAGGTTTTGCATGTACCAACGATGGTTCTCATCAACGGATCGATAGAGCATCTGTGCATGGAAGAAAACAAGATCTATGAGGCCTCAATGAACATTGTGCAAACTTATAAACTACTTGTGGTGCAATATGTAAGACTATGTCATTTGTACATCATCATGTACTCAGGCGTATTCGAAATACGTTAACAACAATGAAGATGAGCAGCACTTATATCTTATGTGTTATCGCCATGGTTTACCACTCATTGGCATGTCAATCTGATGATGCCATTTAGGGTTTAAGAGGCCCTGTTTCTTTTGTTGGTGATTGATTGTGACAATTTCTCCTGCAATTTGGTTTCCCAGGACGGCATATACAGAGACATCGCAGTGGCGTGATCTGCATGACAGTTGGTGGCGAGCAACGGAATGGAGGGCTGAAATGGTCTCCAACAAAGCATGTAGAACTATCTGCAGTGGTTTGTTCTCACCTCTTTAGTTCTGCTTGTCAACGTATCAACCTACATCAATTGCTGCGAAGGTTCGAAGCTCGGTGGGTTGTAATGTACGCGATCTCCCTCATGGTATGTTGTTGTCATTGCAATTGCCTTCATTATTAGGTTTCCAGTAGTGGCAATTAGAGCTTGATGTATTGAAGGGAGCTTCATTCTCATGTCTGAGTGTCACGTTTAGTGCGCAATTTGATCTTCCCGTGTCATCGCTGCGATGGCCTTTGTGGAGTTGGAGACTGGGATGTTCGTTCCAGTATTTGCGAATTGTCTCGAGGTCTACCACATCCATTCAACTGTCCTCTGTGAATGTCCTCCGGCTCGCGAGGTTAGCAACAAGGACAAACACACTCTTCTTTCCCTCTCTAGGGATACTTCAGGATCTGGTGGAGAAAAAACCCTTCAGGAACTTTCCCGAGTTGATACTTGGGCAGCCTCACAATTCCGCCTTAAAAGCCTTGCCGTCAAGGATTTCATCATGAGGCTTCTTTACGACAGCTCTTCGCAGGATGCACCTCACCCAGGGGATTCCAGCTTTATCATTCTAAGCTACACTTGGCATAATGCTTCATGGACGCCTCATCCTTCTCTCGGCTGTCCTTCAAATTATGCTCAGACTGATGCTCTACCTCTGACTCCAGCGATGTGGTCCGCATTCTTCTTACAGCGCCTCAGCCCCTCCGAGGGTTTCTGGTGCGACCAACTCTGCATTGTGCAGGAGCCTTCTAGCCATGAGAAGGAATTGGCGATTGGTGCCATGGATCTTCTCTACAAAGGCGCCCGCAAAGTTGTCGTGGCTTTGGAGGACATCGCTATAACTAAACTGGAGGTTAACGCGCTCGTAGAGTTCTCAAGAAAGAATGTTGACGGTAGTTCGAACAGTCGTAATAAAGACCTATCTCAAGAACAGAAGGATAGAATCGCAAGGGCTTATGGGACGATTGTTCAAGCGAGGTGGTTCGGGAGGGCTTGGTGCTTACACGAGTTCCTTGTTAGCAGGAATCATACATTTTTAATTCCGGTTAGTGGTGATGGCGGGGACAGAATGGTGACTATAGTGAGGCTCGATGCTCTGTTTCTGCAAAGTATGGCATCTACTCTTCAGGAGTGCAAAGTCGAGTTCAACCGTTTTGTGCAACGCTCACTCCTCGTCACACCAGACATGACACATGAAAACCTCCACCGCCTCCACCGCTTTAACTTGCGACTCCAAGCCCTCGGTACGGCCGAAGCATTCGAGAGCGAAATAGTCAAAACTGATGGCAGCTATATGCATATGTTCTTGGAGATCTTTTCATTGGGTGCCTTCTTGATGTCGGATAAATTATCTATTCTTCTGAACGTCATGAACTCGGGCCTTTACTACTTGGGCTCCAAATCTGTGACGAAGGAAGATTGCTTCCGCTTGGCCAACGTCGTGGCACTTGCCTCTGGCGATCCAACAGCATTGACAACAAACGGTGGTCCTGTCCATTCGCATAACAGAGAATTTGAAATGCAATGGCTCAGGTGGCCGATTTTAACAGATGCCATGCGACCAATGGGGGTTCGGAGTCTGCCAAAGATCGAGACAGATTTGGTCATGACAATGCAGGGTTTACAACTTGATATGCAGTTCATTTGCACAAGTGCTGATGCTGCTTCTGCGGAATACCGATACCTATCCATTGCAAGGTTACTAATCGATTGTAGAGCAATGTGCAAAATTCCAGCGTCGGAGCCGGATCTGTGGCTGGATGTCATAGAGAGCAACGAGGTGTACCAGGAAATAAGATTGTGTTATATTCAGGCACTCGCGTGTGCTTTGCAGCTCGGTGCGGACTGGGTTATTCAAGTTTATCAGAAATTGTTCGCGAACGTCTCCGGTGCAGAATACTTGATGGAAGAAGCATTGAACCAGGTCATCAAGGATGCGGTCGACTTCGCGTTCAGGATAAAATTTGATGAAGATTTGGGGCCGGACATGCGTGAGACTTGGGAAGAGAATGGACAGGTCAACGTTGAGGGTGATGAAGAACCATCACTCCACGATGAACATCAATTGCCCTATATTACTCCCGCCGGAAGTACAGGGGCAGAATCCGAAGAAGAGGAGCTCAAAAGGTACGAAGAAGAAGATGAGCTCTCACTCGAGGATCATAACCAGTACTGGACCCTTCTTCGCTTCGCCGACAGCCTCGTCAGCGCCGGTTTGGCTGTGACGACTGACAAATGCCACCGTTCTGCCGCGTACAGTGACACGGACTTCGCAGTACAGATCCTTCATCTTCCAAGCGCGGGTGATTCCCCATTTGTGGTGTTTGCGCCCGAGTGCGACCAGTCTCCGGACTCTTCTCTGAACTTCTGCATTCCGGAGGCGTTAGTCAACGAAGTGTATTGGAGTATCTCGCGGCTGTGGATCCTGAAGAAATGTAGGCAAGATGGCACAGGAAGGAGTTTTGAGCTGGTCTCGAAAACGAGGTTGATCGGGACTGTGGATGCACCGGAAGGAGAGAGGGAGGAGAAAATCGTTATTATTGGGTGAGCTCTGTGGGAATCGCCGACAAGAGACCACTGGGTGTGGAGGAATATGGTGTCGGAGACACCGCTAGGTGCTATACTACCACACTACCACTACCGACCGGTGGGTGTTGGAGGGAGGGGATGATGTGGCCACTACCTAGCATAGCACCCATGCTGATCATAGTCATAGCAGTGAGGTCTTGGGTGAGCACTTCTTCGTGGTGGTGAGGTCTTGGATGAGCAGGGCGGTATGTAACTTCAAACACTACACTAGACTTTCATCCTTTTTAGAACAGTTTTGAAATTAATTTATAAAACTTTTATCATAGAACAGTAACAAAGGATGGTCTATTATTGCCATAAATGCTGCTGTGAACTTACTCAACATTGAGCTTTAATTATTTCCAGCCTGTGAGATAGGAATCTTGGGGTTTTTTCAGATGGAGTTGTTTCTTTGAATATCGTCGTCAAAATATGGTTTTTGTACTCTTCAGTCGTATGGCTTCTCTATCTTTCGATGCTGACAAGTGAAGGTATCCGTGAGATTTTTGCAGCAACAGTCGGCTGGATCGTCCCCCATTGATCGTCTTCCTTCTTTTAATCTATCCTAACTCTCCCTTATGTGGATCTAAAGCATTTTACACATGGGCGTGACTTATGGCTGTAGTCCAGAGGTGAAAAATGGCGAGTGAGAATCCTCTTACCGAGATTGGTTCTAGGCATGCTAGCTCTGCATGCATGTTCGTCAAAATCAGGGGGTACAAGTTTCCATGCACATCCACCGTTCACAAAGAATAGCTTGATTTCTACGGTGACTCCCCTTATTATGGATCTAATGTGCAGGGATCAAGTTTCTATGGGTTGAGTTTAGTACTCTCAACTGCATTAATACACTTGCGGTGTGAAGAAGGGAGCAAGAGCAGAAATTTCTAGAAGGATGAGCCCTGTATTGTAAATGAGTCTTTTTATGTTAACTTTCTGTTTTTCAATTCAGTATTCTCTTGTTTCCAACTCTACGCAGCGGAAAATGTACTCACATCTAGAATGTGTGATTGATGCACAGGCAGTCAATATGCTGGTGTTACGCCTTAAGCCAGATTCCAAGGGTTTGAGGTGTGAAATATCTAAGGGATATGATGACCTAAGTGATAGTGATGCTTGTACGAATGAAGTCTCAGCTTAGCGACATTGCATTGAACTTCATATGCACTTTCAAAAGGTAATGGAGGACTTGTGCGTTATAAGTATGCTGGATTGTTTTTGGTCAAGTATTCTGATTCACTGTGTAGGTGATCTTGAAATCTTATGAATTTCAAGAGAATCTGTTGCTTCCGCACTCTGTAGGCTTGGATTGTGCACATGATATCTGTGACAACTGCTCTTTAAATTGGAGTGAATTTGCTTAAAGGTATTTAAAGCGCTTGCACACTGCACTGGACAAGCTGACTTTGGGGTGCTGGTTAGCTCAGCCACTTCGGGTTATTCCTAATGAGCTCAAACCCTGTAAGCTTCATGACAAGGTGATTTTGCACCTATATTTGAATCTGCTACATCTTGTTTCTTCCATCTTACAGTTCTGATGGTTTTTCAATGTTGTTTGTAAATCCAATGTCTCAAATTTTTTCCAGGTTTCTCTGCTCAAGTTGTCTCAATCTGAAGAATGGTCTCACAGGATGTCTTTGAGAATTGCAGCAAGTTGTGATTATGATTCTCTTAATGTAATCCGCATCGCGTAGACTGATTTAAAGCTTTGTTTAGTCAGTCCTTGCCACCTCAAGTGGCTGAAGGCAAATATTGACCGCGCCGAAAATATTCTAAGGAGGCCAGGATCTTGAGTTAGGGCTTGCAGGACTTTATGGAACAACAGTAGATGGCCATAGGAAAGGAGAAAGACGGCTAAGAGTGACTATGCATTGTTAAGAATCTCCATCGTATTTGCCATGCCCGGAGTCTCACCAACCAACAGGCTCAACCTCGATGCTGCTCATCATGAGATTCGGCTCAGTTAAAGTGAAGTTGCCGCCTTGGATTTGGCTGATGTGATCTAACATTTGACTGGTTATCCATCGATGAAGTCCAATATTAGTCGCCTCTGTGCGCTCTGCGAAGGTCTTTGTCTTGCCTTCGGTGTGGCCTTAGGAGACCCATTATTACTCATGTTACTCTGATCCGCCATATTCCAAGACGAGCCCAGAGAGGCCACTGATTCGCCACGATAAAGGGCTTGATGAGCTTGGATGTTCGGCAAAAGACGGCTGTCATCTGTGCACATTTGATTTTCTAAGCTCTGTGATGCAGAGCCACACCCACTGCTGATGGTGCTCCCAACATGAAGAGGTTACTGTAGGCCTCTCATCAGTGGACCCAGTCTCCGTTGCAGGCCATTCAGCGAGGATAAACAAGCTTTGGAAGTAGTGTTTGTGAAAACCTTCAGAGTGGTGGTACGTACAACTGAGCTGCAAGCATGAGCTTGCTGTGGTAGAAAGGTTTGCAATTGATACACAAAAATTGCCTCTTTGGAGTCCTAAACTTCAAGAGAGCCTACAACTGAGACACATGTGCTACAGTGATTGTACCTAGAAGCTTGGAGTGACTTCTCTTCATGACAAGTGTATTCGCAAGAATTTTTGAGGGTTGCTATATCAATATTGAAGTGCTGTTTTCTATGATTCAAGCCTTTTATGAGTCATCTGGTTGGATGGTACTACTTTTTTCAGGTGGTAGCTTTCATAGCATGCTAGAGCAAGGGGGTTTATAACACATTGGCATGAGCATCTCTGATTCTGAACCTGAGATTATTGAACTCGAGTTTTGCTAGAAGCTCAAATGTAGCAACTAGTTGTAAGTAGTAAAATGACTTATTAGCACCAGTTTCCTACCCAGCACATGCTATGAAGGTAGGTGAGCATACTTGGGCGCTCAGTCTTGGTGATGAATACCTTGTGCTATAGGAATTGATATATTTGAATGCACCGCTACACGTAATCCAGGTTTGAACAATGCTTTAGATTTGCCTTCTTGGAATGACTGTTTTTATGACTTTCTACTGTAGAAAACTCCTGTAATATACATAGATTCTCAAAGATTGGGCATTTTGAACAAAACCTGTCGTGGTCACCACAACATTGACACAATTGATGTGTGCTTATCTTTGCTTTTAGATTTGTGTAAATTCATTGTAGTGACTTTGTAAATGTAAGTACCAGTAAGATTAATAGATTTACAGTGATATTTTTATATGTTTAAACCGTTTGAGACCATTTAGAATGCTACTTTGCTTAAAAAATGAAAGTGAGATATTTCATAATTTTAGGGATGAATCTTACTTTTTCAAAAATAATTAAATATTGGTCTAAATAGTGAGGACCCTGCTATGGTGCTACAGATATTGATCAACATAATGGAGTTTTTTGTAAAGGCACCCAAAGCTTGAATAAGACACCGGTGTTGTTTATTCAATATACTACTATTTGTTTTTTCTTATTAGCTATTAGATGTGCAAGAGCATGGTGGTCCCTCAATTAAAATCCTTATTAAGTGTGGAAGAGCTTGGTGGTCTCTAAATTCAAGTTAGAAGTAATCATAGCCGCCTTTGAGACGGAAAATGGAGGGGTCATGTTGCCTTTTTTTTCCGCTTTGATCTAATTAAAGAATTTAAGAGCTCTCTAGGGCTGATTTGAATAATAAAAAATGAGAACAGAGGCGAAAACTCACAGTATCTTCAAATAACTCTAATATATCCGCTGCTACATTGCTATATTCGCGCAATCCCTCATCGCTGCAAGCCACTAGAGCAGTCAGGAGAAAACAGAGTGAGCGAGAGAGACGACCAAAACTCAAGCGTTCGGAGTTCAGTTGTTTCCTTCAGCCCTAAAATGTAAACGGTTGGAGCTTTAAAGTTACATTGCCGAGGTGGTGGAGATCGGCCCGATGCAGAATGGTCCGGGTATGGAGCCATGGACGTCTGGGTATTGATTATGCCCCAATACTGCGCTGATATCCGGGTGCTGGACATTCGGGAGTTGCGACGTCGATTTGCTGTTTTCGTGTTTTTCGTGCAGACACGATTCTCAAAATCTGAGGAAGAGCAATCTGTTTACTTGAATGCGCTAGGGTTTTGACAAAGGAGAAGAGCATCGTCGCATTCGACAACGGCCTTGTATTAAGGTATGGTTTCTACACTTGAATGGCTGGCTTCTTACCTAATCGTGTTGTGTCGAGGTAGCACTCGGACTTGTCGTTATTTGCTAGTGTAAATTAGACTGGATAAGTTACGTTGGTGTTTGTAGTAAGAGACGGAGAATCGGGATGAGTCGTTTGCTGTGAGAACATATTTGGGTGGATGCCGCAATGGTGAAGTTTTAGAGTTATTTGTAAAGTGAGGCAAAGATACTATGAGTTTTGTCCTCTTTTCTCATCAAAATCAGCCCTGTATAGCTTTCAATTAATCTAGAATGAGGTCAAAGAGGAAGAAGGTGGCTAAGGTTCACGGTACGACATGACCTCTCCTTCTTCCTTCTCAAAGTCGAACTTAAATTTAGAGACCACCAAGCTCTTCCAAACCCTAAACCCTAAACCATAGGACCTGCTTTTTGGGGATTCGCACTTTTGATCTTGGAAATATAATGCTTCCTCAATGGTTGGTCTGAACACATCAAGGATTGTGTTGTTTGGATTGTGTGCAGGAGATGAGAGTAATTAGTGTCATACATTAGACTTGTAATACATCTATGATCACTTTCACCATGATTAGCTTCGAGTATGGAGGATGTGGCAGAACAAGAGTGCTCACCATGATGAGCAGTAACAAGGACGCGCTGGTAGTCAGACCTTTACAAGAAAATGAAGCCTGCACAGTCATAAGTCACACATGGGGAGACAAGCACAGGATAGAGGGGATAGAATGGGATGTTCCGTCTTGGATGTCTCTAGGTTCTTGCAAAGCCCTTGTGGAGCGTTACAATGCTGTCTGAATCGATAGCGTGTGCATCAAGCAAGATGACGAAGAGGATGTGAAGCCGCAAATCGAGAATATGCACAGTATATATTGGAACAAGGAGGTTGTGGTGGTGTTGGCTGGAAAATACAGTGCGCATTCGAAAGCCCTACGTTGTATTGCTACGTTGCTCAAACAACTTGGGCGTGTGAGAGCATGCACGGATGCCTCTCTCTCTC
Organism: Ulota crispa; assembly: GCA_963920765.1. Classification (NCBI taxonomy): domain Eukaryota; kingdom Viridiplantae; phylum Streptophyta; class Bryopsida; order Orthotrichales; family Orthotrichaceae; genus Ulota; species Ulota crispa. Next base: position 117,418 of record OY987252.1, on the reverse strand, counting down.
GTTGCCGCTATTTGAGATTATGGGAGAAAATGAGAAAGCCAGCAGAAACCGCAAGAGGAATGCAATGGTTTAGGCGCGTTTGGACATTGCAAGAGGGTGTACTTGCGAAGCAGCTTACGTTCGTTGGATTTAAGTATGAAGGACGTGACTTGGAAACTGATGTGACGAGTAAGGAGAAGCTTCAGAGACTTTGTGGCATATAGGATGATGCAAGCATTATAGGCAAGCACCAATGGGATGACATTAACCATTTTGAGGAACGGGTACCCAAGGCAGGGTCAAAACATAGTTGCACTTTGAGTAACACGGAGTATCAGTATGTGGTTGCAGCTGTTGGTAATATTGTGCATTGTATCCAGAATATTTTCATCAAATGGCCTGAAGACTGTGTCAAGCGGGAACAGGTCATTGGAAAGCTCATCCGGATGTTGGGCAGTAGTGATCGTAAATGTCAGAAGGAGGAGGACCTCGTTTATGGCGTTCGTGCACTGTTGAGTATCAACATCCCAGTGAAAGACAGACCATTTGAAAATGTGTTTTATGAAGCGCTTCAGCAGCTTGTAGGGCAAGAACTTTTTGTCTTGCCGCATATGCCACGTCAGATGCATGGATTCACATGGCTACCGTGCTTGGATGGCATAAAGGAAGGGGATGCATGGAAAACAGTCAGAAATTGGGAGCCTCACCACATCCTGACATGCACAGACACACATATAGTTGCAAAAGGCCGTTTAACTCAGTTTTGCAAGCCTTGTGTAATTCGATCAAGCTTGAAGAGCGTCGACTTGGCTCTGAAGGCTATTGACGGGTATGTGAAAATGGACCATTATAATGATGTGAACTGGGATGATGTTTCAGTGACAATCGCATTGATTGTACTATGGGTGACCATCTCTACTAAATCTACAAAATCCTTGCATGGATTCAAATCCTTGATGGCCATGCTGACCTAAAACCCCTTGACTATAAAAGTCATTCTATTTGTTTGTTTTTGAAAGAAGACAGTTGCAAAATAAAAATTTGATGTTGTTAGATAAAATGACTTATGATTGCAATCCACTATTCTTTTATTGTTGATTTTGGAAAAGGTAAACTAGACTTGTTATGGATTATTAAATGGAAAATCATTAGGCCAAAACGAGATTCTTTTATTGGTGTTTTGACTCAATGCTACATAATTATTGGTAAATTAAACAATATTTTTTCACTATTTTACAAGCATTCACAAATGTTTTGAACACTTTTGCAACTAATGCCTCACTTGGCATGGCAAGGAAAGACAAGGCAAATTACACCAAGCTCAAATTGAGCATAAACATTGGACCTTGTTTCTAGATTTACCCACCAAATTTCAAATGTTGTGACAAAATCTTGGCTATGCAATTTAATTTTTCAATATTTTAGAAAGAACAATTTTTTTTATAAAAGTAGCTGAGTCAAAGGATGCTATGACCGTTCAATTTTTGAATACAAGCTTTGTTTAGGAAGATGAATCTTCAAGAATTTGGCTTTATAAGCAATTTTTTGCAAAGCTTCTTGTAGTATTTTACTTTATTACTATATGTTCTACAATTTCAAAACTATGTATTTTAGGTAATAAACTAACTTGTTATGCATTAAGTATTCCAACAAGCACAAGTCAAATGGCCAATTCTAAGTGTAACAAATCTCATTCCAAGTGGAAATGCCCAAAATTTAGCACGTAAAATACATGCCATAAAGTACAACCTTTTGATTTCTCAAACTACAAGGACGTTAGTGCTGAAAATTTTAGGGTGGCTAATGATCATAAATGAGTCCAAGACCTTAGGGTTGAACAAAGTAACTCAATTTTTTCTCACATCTCAATATTAGCAAGTGGCTCCTTTGACCAACTTCACCATAAACACACAAAACTCATAGAAAAACTAAACAAACTAGCTTAATCTATATTTGGTGCTAACCCTAAAATTGTTGAAAACACACGTTTCCTTATAGAATTCCATATACAAGTCTACAAGTCTATTTGTTGAAGTAATACAAACAATCAAATCATTAGCTCTTTGTGTTTTAACCTAAGTGAAGAGTGAAAAAATGAATCCATGTGACAAGTTGATTAAATATGAAACTACAAGATTCCACTTTGGAAAATGCTATTTTGTGACCAAGGATTTGTGAGCAGTGAGCCATGAGCCTAGATTTTTTGTCAAAATACTCAATTTCACCTATAAGTGTGTACGTAGGGCCCTATAATTGTGCATTTTAAACCTTTATATTTTGAAATATTTGAATTTTTTATAGTTTTCCATGCATTTTGAGCTCAAAATTGATTCTTGCTCACCAATTCTTGGCTCATTGTTCACAAGCTCACTATTTTACACTCACAAAATAGTGTTGTCGTCATTGGCAAGAAAAGCAACTTTTCAAAAAGCCTACGTTAACCCCTAAAGACCAAGCCCTTTTTTCTGCCAAAATCACAAAAAATTGCCACTTCTACAAGATGAGTAAGAAGGTAGATTTTTTATTTTTTATTTTGGAAATTCAACCATAGGGTCTTGCCTTAGACTAGAAGAGGTAATCGTGGAAAAAAATCAGGTAATTCTAGATGGAGAGGAGGGAGATATTTACATTTGAAGTGAAAGGAAAAGTTTTTTCCTTGTTGCCCGTAAATTTCAGAAGCTTTTGACCAGTTTTACATGAACAAAAATTGCTCTACCCAAAGTTGTGCTTTTATTTCTCCATGTAGGAGATCAAGTTAGGTACGTGTGAGAGAATTATCAAATCAAATGGAACTATACAACACATGGGAAAAAAATAGTAAGTAAATAGAAGTAGAGAAAGAATCAAAGCACGAAATTGTTAAGAATTTAATTATTGAAATGAAAAATGCAAATCCCAATGGTTATAATGTTGTAGTAAACAATCTAATTCCTTGATATATTTTTTTTTCAAAATATTGAAAGTTGAGTAAACTAATCGACTTCAAAGTTTATTTTAGGGTAGAGAATCCATAACTGCTTGCAAACAAAACTCCTTGTAACTTTCATCTCATTGATTGAAATTGAATGATTCAAAGCTTTCCATGTATAAAAAAAATCTAAAAAACCAATCCTAGATCTTTAATTTTTAAAAATTTAAGTTGTAAAGAAGCTTTATGGGCTGCCCAAATTGGCACTCCTCCCCTAGTTTTGATAAATCTTGCATAACTTCTTTATCAAATGTCAAAATGAAGAAAGAATTAGACGCCCACATAGATTTGTGAATTCCCCATCGTTAATAAAAGATTCAAAAAATCACACAAAGCAACTTATCCAAATGTACATGCCCAAAACCCCATTTGTCCTCGGAAGAGACAATGGTCTTCTAGGGGTTAAGATTCAATAGCTAACATAAGCTATTTTATAAGGACAAACTCTTTTCAAGGATGTCAAGGAATCTTCATTTACACTACATACACCCATTATGTTTTTCATTTACCCACTTCACCATCAAATCTTACTACTATGTTCATTCATTGCTTTATAATGGTGGTTCACTTATATTTTACACACATAAAAGAATGGAATTTCTTTTATATGGAAAGAATGCTTGTTCCTGAAGTTGAAGGTTTTCTTGGAAATTGGAGCTTTTTTTATTGTTTTTCTATGGAATAAATTTTTGTCAATAAAGCCAAGGTATTCCTATGCCACATCATAAGAGTTGATATCATGCAATTGTCATCACAATTACTACCTTTACAAAGTGTGGTTGTTTCAAACAAAATGCAATCATGCTCGCCAAAGAAATACTCAAAAATTTGGTCTTTTGGCACATAGTTGGAATTTTCAAATCATTGATTGATACATCTTTTACTTTGTTATTTATATTATAGAGCCTCAATGTCTCTTTATGTGTCACGTGATATCAAATTTTCTATGTTAACACCAAAGTTCAAAATTATTTCTTATAGAGCATTGAATGTATGTTAGTTGTCCAAAATTTGAAACTCAAAAATGGAAGGAGGGAGAAAAGAAGGCAAAAATAGGAGGTTGAAAAGTCATCTAAAAAGTCCATGGAAACTCAATACATTAAGCAATGAAACAAAAAATTGAATAAATGAAAGATGAACTCAGAGGCTAATTCTTTTATACTAAAAATCTCCCAATGGACCATTAACTAGTTGTTACAAATCTCTTGATCATTGCTATTACTCATGTTAACGCCCCACTATTGGCTGTTAATTTTCCTGTGACTATTGTACTTAGCCACTAAGCAACTGCCAGTTGTCACCATAACAAGTGCCAACTGTCACCATGATAGGTGTTCTAGTTGCTCCAATACCCCCTCTCGCTTTTGGATTAGGTAACCCTAATTTGGAAGCGCTTGTCTTCATTTCTTCTTTGATATTGTCTTCAACTGCGAGATGGTGAGAGTCTTGTGTTTTGGTCCTTTGGAGGAGTTTTTGGTGGTCCAACTATGTTCTTTATTACTTTAGATCCTCAATGTTTTGATCCTAAGACTCATCCAATTTGGTTTCTTCCTTTCGTTGATCCTCAAAGTTCAGTTCCTAAGAATTGCTTTGATTTTGTCATTGGTTTTTCTTTGTTCTAAGTTCTTTGGAGAATGGAGAGTTGGTGCTCTGTCCTAGGGTTTTGGAGAAAATAGGTTCATCATCAACTAAAGTTGTCACTACAAGGGAAAGGGCTCCTAATTGACATAAAGTTGACATAAATTTTTCCAAAGTGACACTAAGACACATTTGGTTCTCTCATTGTGTCAATTTTTGAGATTTCACAAATTTGTATCAATTTCTTGTTGATTACCTCAATGTTAAAATTACATCCATTAATATTTGTTGAAAAAATCATCCATCCAACATTGATTTCATTTGTCTACAAGCTTGGGATGAAAAGAAAAAAAAAAAAAAGATTACCTAACTCTGTTCTTCTTCAATCTTTCTCCAAAATCCTACCTTGCTCCCTGCTGCCATTTCCCAAAATCCTACCTTGCTCCTTGCCACCACAGCATGAGCATGAGTGTTGCTGTATCTGCGGCAGCTCTCCCCATTGCTCTTCCCCTTGTGTTTTTTTCTAACAATTTACATTTTCCGCTGATTCTAGGCCTTATAATGGGCCAATTTGCTTCCAATTCAGTAAGCTTTCTCCCGCTGCTATTCAAGGTTTGCTTGTGTTGCAGTTGTTCCTTTGTTTGTCCGAGTGCTTGTTCTGCACTCTTTTGAAGGTTTTCCTTGGATTTGTTGCTCATGTCTTAGTTGGAGCTCATTGGAAATGCTTGGCTTTGCGCTCTTATTAGGGTTTGCTCAAGGGTTGCTGCTTGTGTCTTAGTTGAAGCGCATTGGAAATGCTTGGCTTTTGGTATATTGACAATCCAAGAAATATAGATAAATTCAATACATAGTTGACAAAAAAAATTTGAAATGACAAAAGTACGTTTTTCATCTATATCCCTATCAATTTTTTTTCCTTCCACATTGCACATTGGCTTAGGGTTGTTGTTGCCATGGCTCCCTTTTGTGGCTTGCTTTCCTTTTTTTCTGCTCCTTCTTTATCTCTGTCTCATTTTCTCTCATTCAGGTTTCTCCCTCCTATTGTTTCTCTTGCTCCTTCTCTACGTGCGACTTTGTTGGCCAGCCCATGACTAATTGTTAATTTCTCCACTAAGATTTTGTTTTTGCACCTAGCTATGGGAGCTCCCAAATAAAGTGGACCGTTGAAAAAGAGGCTACCTTCTAAGCTGGCATCAAAAGGTATGGACCTGGCAAGTGATGTGCAATTTAGATGAATTTGAAGTTTGGCTCTTCTTTCACCTCCTGCTCCAATGTAAACCTCAAGGTAATCCATATTTTTCCCCTTTTTCTTCTCCCTTCCCCGCAGCCGTGTGTTTTTTGTATTTTTGCTTGTACTACTTATGCTTGATAGTAACACCATGCTGGACTTTTAACCCATTTGAGTCAGTCATCCTCAATTGAAATGCCACAATTCTCTTACATTGAAGCCCTTGAAGCATATTGGGTCACCTTCCAAACTTTGCATCATTTTTTATCTTTTGAAATTTTATTTTTGGAATGAAATGTCCATGTTTCCTAGGTCCTTGAGGGCTCAAAGTAAAATTGCACTGGTTACGGTATGCACGATTCTTTTGATTATTTTGTTGTGCATCTTGTTTACCATGCAACCCCCACCATATGGTGGTTATTTGACTCGATGTGGCTATTAGGGTTGAGCAGGCCGTGAGATCTATATTCTATTTTTCTGACATTGTTTGCTGAAAGCAGCTTTCTGTGTTGTCATTGAGACCTGATTTATTTGTTCAATTTCTCTATTCCAAAAATTTGTCGTTTGCCAGCATCTTGTTGAGTTTTATTAGGCCTTTTATATTATATTAGAGCTTAGATGTTCCATGGTGTAACTTCCTCAACTTTTGAAGTTTACATTGAAAAAGAAGAGGTTAGACATAATGTTAAGAAACTAGTAGATTAAGTAGTGATTGTGTTTAGCTTAATTAATCTATTATATCTAAAATTGTAGCACGGAAGTGTATGTCTCATTTGTAATCGTAGCCTATTGTTGGATTCTTATACTGATATAACGGATTTACATGATTGATTCATCTATGATTACTAACAGGAGAACATGAAATTATTAATCAATTTTGTCTAAATTGTAGAGTTTGAGCAATTGGTTTGATTGTTGTTTCTTTGACTAGACATGTTGTAATGCTTAGTAATGCTGTAGAATATAAGCTATAAATAGCTTGTTGCCAAGATCATACATATTTTTAAACAACTAAATACTAAGATGATGACATGTAGGAACTGGAATGACATTGACCTTAATTTGTAGTGCTCTTCAATAACTCTAGGATGAGCATGCTCTTCATTTAGCCAGTCAACCCAAGGTTGACACATAATACTCCAATGAGGATGATGAACTAGATTGGATGAGGGATTTTGAAATGAACAAGGAGGAACATAAGCTCAAGGAGAAAGATGAGAAGAAACAACAACACATTTTGCAACTTAAGACTACAAGTGCAAAGAAGGTGACCAGCTCTTGTTCTTTTTTTGGCAATGTGGAAGAAGGCTTTGGTGGCAAAAAAACACGCAAGAATGGGATGAAGACCGTTACTAGTGGCTTTGAGTAGGACAAGTTTCTTGTGGACTATTACTGCAATGGTAATAATGCCAGTAGGTTATTCTGTACTTTTAATACACGCTCATTTCATGTCATGGTTTGTTCCTCTTGTTTCTTAGCTGAGAAAGTCCTCATAACTTGCTTCCTTTGCTTAGATTTATTGGAGGAACAATAATAGGTATGGGTTCACTCTGCCAAGTTGCATGTTATGGAGCTAATAATTCTTGTTGCAAAATACTAGCTTACAATATATTTTTCCCTAAGCTAATATAATAGAGGTCATTTGATACACAATTCACAAAGTTGTAGTCACCTAACCGTGCTAAGGCTACTTACATTGTCCCTAATAGTGCTTACACAGATTGTGAGACAATACTGTGAAGCCATCTTGTGTAATGCTTCTTGAATGCGTTAGATTGAATCTTGTTTTTTCTCAAAAGGTGTCTTGGTCTCAACTCTAGTGAGAATTTAGGGAACGGCTGCTGTGTGAGTCAATCATAACATGGTGTCATAGATCTTAACTATTTAATTTGAAATCTCGTGCTTCAGTGGCAAGACTGTGAAGCGGAAGGCAAAGAAGGATATTTCTAGTTGCAGCAAGGAAGATCTTGATGAAGAGAAGGAACAAGAAGAAGCTTCAAAGGTATTCTTTTGTAGTTGGACACATTTGCAACTATCTCAGTTTATGGAGGAGTTGAAAAGGACACGGTTTGCAACATCTTTGCAAAGTATCTCTCTAGGATTGCAAAAGATTTTATGCATCATTTCTTGGTAGATGCTTTTTATTCTCAAAATTTGAGATACCATGGCTCACTTCTAGCAAAGTTGCCAACAAGTTGTATTATGTTTGATGTTATTCTATTGATATTAAAACAAGTGGCATTGAATTTTGAAAAGCAACCCTTCGGATCATTTCACACTATGGGTAAAAGTCAAGAGGTTGTCAATCTCCACAAATCAAATTGCAAGTAACCAAGATTATCAGGCTAATGCAAGGTTGAGTGGCTCAATTTTGGCAAAAGTCTCTATTCTCAAAGTTCCTTAAGTGAGTTTAAGGATTTTGATTCAAGTGTTAATTTGTAATTGCATCAAGTATCCGGGCGGCTAAGTGACCTCCTCATATCTACAATGGACTTATAAACTCGATCCAACGGTCCAATGTTTTTGCATATGTTCTTTTTGAAATTACCCACTGCAAGCTGTGATCTACGGCTTAGATTTAAATCAATCAAAGTTGTTCAAAATGTCCTTATTGCTAGAAGCACCTCTAGAACTTAGAAAAGTATTCAAGTTAAAATAAATAAAATTAGGAAAAAATTAAAAGACAAAGGAGAAAATGAACTCGTAAGATCCATGGACTTAAAAGGCATTAAAAAGTCCTTAGTAATCATTCAATACGCATTTGCAAAACAAGATTATCATTTCTTAAAAGTTTATCCAGTTACCCACTAGAATCTGAGTCCTTTGTATTCTCTTAAGTAACTATACCATCTTTAAAAATTCCATGAAAAACTTGCTGCCAACAGAAATGTCGCACTTATATTTTCTCAAAAGTCCTCCACACCTCCATAAAATGCCAAAAGAGAGATTGAACAACATTGTTATAGTTACAATCAAGTTTAGGTCTCTGCAATGGGCTTCTTTTTCTTTTTTGAAAATTTCCAATGTACCGTTTAGGCATTTGAAAATTGAATGTGTGCAATTTTTTATAGTTTGTCACATTTTTGAGCAACTCAACCATGCATTCACCCTATTGCCTCTTCATTCTTGCTACCCAAATTGTTTAGCCAAAGCAATTGCTTCTCAAAAGTAGTATGGATCAAGAAAAATGGGAGATCCAAACTACAATTGAGACCCTTGCCAAGACCTTTGCCAAGACTTCCTACCAAGACCCTCATTTAGACCCCCACCAAAACTCCTATTGTAGCTAATTTTGGGTAGATTTTTATTTTGCTCCATGCTGCGCAAGCAACCTTTATTATTTCAAGCATCATAACATTTACTTGAGCATTTGATTGGAGGTTTTTTTTTCTTTGCAAAATTATATTCATTGTAAGCTTCCTGTTTCCAAATTTTGGAAACATTTGCCTAAAAGTGACTTCAAATGAATCTATCCACATTTTCAATTGTTTGTTCAACAAACAATTATCCTTTAGGGGTTTAAAACCAATATGAATAATAAAAACAATTGCATTGGTTATATAGATACTAAGACTAAAGTCATTTCAAATGTTACCATACGTAACCCTTAAACACTAGGCTAGTCACCATGACCAGCCCAACAATTACAATATTATATTTTAAAGTTGCAAAACTCAATAGTGCATGGTGACCTCATGAACTTTGCAAGAAGGGCAGCTTGGGATCTAACCACCGTGTTCTTGAATCTTCTCATAATTTGAGTTACCTAAAAACATGAGTACATCTAATGAGATGATTTGTTGCTTTTCATGATGGACCATGTGTTTATTTTGACTTTTGAAAAAAAATCAAATGAAGAAAAGCTTTTTCTTGCAGTACAAAAACTTTTTTAGGAACCGGAGGCCAAAAATGTCCTCCTCAACACTTAACCCATAAATGCCCAAGGCATCACATAATGTTGTTGACAATACTTTGAAATTCTAAAAAACCTAACTAAGTTGCTAATTTTAGTATATTTTATATTTTAACTATCCTTTTTGAAGTCTAGTTTTAGCATCAAAAAACCAATTTTGTAAATGATTGATTATGCTTTTTCTATTCAAGATTGTGTGTAAGGGTGTCCATTGCAATCTTGATTTTTTTAGTGTTGAGAGCTCTTGGAAAGGAGCCTCAAATACACTAGACCTTGGAGATGATTTCACACTAGAAATTCATTTAAAAAAATTGTAGAGGAGATTTTGTAAAGCTATAAATTGATTGGAGTTATTCATGTTATGTCCTTTAACCCCATATTTTTCATGTGACCATTTTTTTAGATTTGACATGTGAAGAGTAGATTGAAAGACTTCAAGCCATTTTCACAAATTTAACATCCTCTTGATCAAATATTATAATCTTTCAATCCATAAATGATATTGTTGTGTTTTCTTTTCCTATGTGATCTCTAACATATGTAGTTTGATTTTATACAATTACAATTTGAAAAAAACTAATACAACTTATCAATATTTTGGCTTTCTATTCAACTTAGAACAAATTCCTAGAAGCTCAAAAAGTGCCTTGGGCATGGACATTTAGGGGTTAAAGGTTTGTTAGATTGGATTAGTTTGTATAGGTGGAGGCTTGTTTTTGGTTGTTTGCAACTAAAAAATGGATTGAGTCAAGTTAGAGAAGGATGTAGGGAGATTAGAGAAGGATGTAGGGAGATTAGAGAAGGATGTAGGGAGATTAGAGAAGGATGTAGGGAGATTAGAGAAGGATGTAGGGAGATTAGAAAAGGATGTAGTGAGATTAGAGAAGGATTTAGTGAAATAGGCAAAATTGGATTATGGGAGATAGCGGTAGATTTTTAAGGATTAGAGATCAAATTTGCCTCCAACCAATTTTTGACAATTGATTTGAAGAGGAAGTTTGATCTTCCTCACAGCAAGGTGTAAAAAATAAAGGTAAAACAAAACAAGAATCACAAGATTGAGAGCGCTACATCTTCATATTTATATCTATTGGTTCTTCACTTTAAGTTCAAACATTAAGGATGTCTTTTTTCATTAATAGTCTAGTATCAATTTTTGTTATTTCTTGCTTGTAAAATTTGGCTAGCAATTTTGGATTTTTGCAACCTCACAATTTTAAGCTCATATACATATCAAATCTAACCATCTAATTTGTATAACTGGTGTGGATTTTGTATCAAGGTTTATGGAGACACTTTGTCAAGTTTAATCTTCTCAAGGATTCTTGAGGATGTTTTTATAGATGCTAGTGTGTAGGATAGAATTGATTATTGTACTAGATGGAAGAGGCCCTTTGAGTGTAAACTAAAAATTTTGATGGATTTAGGTATCATGACAACACATTGGCAGAGCAGGTGCTTGGGAAAGCATGTCCCTCATGAAAGGTATGTAGTTTCAAGCAAGTGTGGTAGATATGGCTAAGGTAAAAGCACCTAAATGTGACATTTTTGTTAAATCAATTCACTGGGAGTGTGCATCAAGATTTTGAGATTGTAGGAGGATTACAAAACTTGCAAAAGACCGCTGAAAATTTGTTTTTGGAATTTTCTGAAACTGTACGATAAACTACAAATTACTGAAGGTAACTCCCTAGACCAACCTATTGTCAACACTAGACCCTCATTGAAATGTTTGTAATGAAATGAAAAAGCAACATCAAAAAGACCATGTCACATGTTACCATAAACCACCACCTATACAATTTGTGTTTCTATACTCAATTATAGGGATGATGTCTGATTTGAGTTTTTGATTTGGGTGTCTGCTGTGTCTAGTTACACATCTTCTCTAAGTGCTACAGAACAAATCTTGTCACATTTAGGTGCTTTTACCTTACATGGACTTTGATTTAGTGTATTGTAGACAAGAGCCTAGAGCCTCTCAATCTAGAGTACTTGGATATCATTTTGTGCACATGACGTTGAATTTGTTTTGCTTGATCAGTTAATCCAATCTAATTTAATCTAGTTTAGTCCAATTTTGGTTGTGACATAATGATGCTTTTTCTCCCTGCGCTTGTTGTGTCTCATTGATGGCTATGACATAGTGATTTGCTGCAATTGTATCCCTCTGTTCAGATTGTGAATGAAACGATTCCTATATAGCAAAAGCTTAATGAGACGGGTAAATTTTGGCACATTGGACTAGATTTTGGCACATTGGACTAAGTGGGACTACCTCTCAAGATTTTCAAGTGAGTTGCATTATTTCAATTGTTCCAGTTCCGATTCTAAGGTTTCAATTTTTGTCAAAAATCGCTTTGATTTGTAGATCTATGTAGAGAGTAGTGCCAATTTGGACATGTTTTTGTCAAGTTTTTGTCAATTTGGACATGTTGCTGCAGACAAATTTTCTTGTTAGATGACTAAAGACTATTGGACTGTTCCTACTAACTGTGCCTTGTGATCACGAGACTGCTCAGCTTCTTTTAATATTCATAGTCTAGCTTTTTTGTGCTTAGGTTTTGGTTGATTATATTGTGGCCTCAACGTTTTCAAGTGTGAACTAGCCTTGTGCATTTTTCATTTCTAACTTTTGGTTATTTTGTTGTGCCTAGGTATTTTTTCGTTTATTTCCTTTTCTATAGGAGAAGGGCGTTGGTTTGATTAGTGCAGCCCTCTCTCTTTCTCTGTCTTGGAAGAGGTGGCTAGAGTGGCACTTGGCTCTTCCCAAGCTAAAGGTACTACAATGAACAAATCTATAAGGTAGGCAGCTCTAATTCCGTCTAGGTGTTTTAGATCGCCTATGTAGAGGTCACTAAAATGGTGCACCAAGCCTTCTAAATGGATGACACTTTCTTTGTTCAAAAATTGTATTTATGCACGCATGGTTTTACGAACTCAAGAGCGTGACATGAGCTACCATTAATTGTGCTTATTGACCATAATTGTTTTGTCTTCAATAAAATATAGATATATACCATACTAAATGTATAAAAAACTTTTTTCAATCATAATATGAGCATTGGAATATGGAATGGGTACTTGCACGCTTTAAAGGACTTCGTTGAGCGGTTTTAGTTTTGTAGTGGTTGCTTTTAGGATTCATAAGCTCCATTTACAAGCTGCCTTTAAATCATGAATGCTACAACCTATGATCCAGAATAGCTACCCTTGCACCTTTTGCTTTGATAAATTGTAGTCAATTCCTACAAACTCAAAAATTTTAAATTTAAATGACCACAAAACCATTTCTTCTTTAACTTTTCACCAAAAATATTTCCAGGCTGCTAATTTGGCTTAATTTTTGTACAATTGTCATCATTCCTATAGATGGTTGGTTTACAAGCCTCCTACCTTAGCTCTCCACATTCCGTAGCTTTTAAATCACATTGAGATTCTTTGCACTTGTTTAGCTAAGCCTCAAAAAGCTTAGTGTTGAGATTATGTTTATGATAGAACCTATTAATCATTGGTGGCGTGCTTGTGTCTCTCTTTGGAATTCTAGCATTTCCACCACCCTAGTTGGCATAATCTGAGTAAAATAGGTAAACTATCAAGTTTAAAACTCTTTGAATGCAATCCACACAAACCCTCACGTTGTTTTATTGCAATGCAGCATATGCAATTGGAAATGGAGAAGCTCTAAAGCCATAACTTGCTCCTAAAAGAGCTATGAATTGCAGTCTAACGTGGTCCAAATGGTGGACTTCAAACATTCCAAGTGGCTTCTCCAGAGTGTTTAGCTGGCCTGCATTGAGGTAGAGTAATGTAAACTTGTTTTGCGGGATAAGGTAACCATCCCCATACCCAAGCGGTCTCCAAAGCGGACTTCTACTTTTGAGGTATTCACCACTCATTGTGAACCCCAAGTGGAGCAGCAAATGTTACTTGCACAAGCAAATCCTGTCACATTTCAATTGCTAAGCTGCTTTGAGATGGTTGGGATTGGGACCATCTAGTGCTAGTATAGAAACACATCCAAGCAATTTCAAGGTTAGTTTAGAGTTGCTAATAGGGACTCTATGAGCTGCAACTTTGCCCTTTAATATAAAATATTCTACAATACTTTGTTTAACAAAAATTACATTCCATGATAGCTTGTTAAAAGGCTAATCCTATGGATTTTTTTCTTGAATTTTCTGAGACCTTGAAGTACCACAAACCCTTAAACGCTCAGGTACAAGGAAGGTTACTTTAATGTGTGAGTTGAGCCTGCAACACTACAATGTCAGCATGGGATGCTAAATTAAGTGGCTCAAAAGGAATCAAACAAATTTGATGATTTAGGTTTCTTTTCACTTAAGCATCTCATTTTTCTTCTTTATTCTATTGTAAAGCCAAACTTGATTTAGGATTTAGGGTTTAGAGAAACATTTGCATACAATGCTACATTACAATAGGGGCTGTTACAACTTCTCTACCCATTCTCAATCTTTGGATAATAGAGTTGTGGCAACCCATCTAAGATCCACTAAAGCCCTATTCTCTATAGATTGAGAAGTTTTTTTTTCACCTTTGGAGATGAATGGGGTGAAGAAATCTTCACATGCTAACTTTTTACCCATTTTGATCTTGTTTTTATCCTAGTTTGTTCTTGTTTATCTTTACTTTTTTCGTTTTCAGCAATACATTTATCTTTTTTAGCAATACCTTTTCCATTTTTAGAAGATACTCCTTTTACTTTCACTTTAACTTTTCATACTTTAACCTATTTCTATTCTTTATTCTTCACCACTCACAATGTCAACTGATCCGGTTTTGGAGTTGTTGTTGGAAAGTCATTGAGCAAAAGATTATCTAATACTTTCAGTGTGTTCTAAGATAAGATTAGACTGGTTCTTCACACTTGCCCTTTGAGAAAGTGGTTCTTTGTTAGTAAGTTGAAGTGTTCAGCAAATTAGCTTAACATATGTAGTAAACACTTTGAGAAAACATTCTATAGCAAACTACACTTTGGAATATTTCAAAGCCATATTATCTCACCTAATCACCCACTCTTAGTCGTATCCATTAAAAAAAACTAGTAGGAAACTGGAAACAAATGCAAATTTGGAAATTGTGAAACTGAACAACTTGCCCACCCAACTTTAGTTCGTATATTCCAAACAAACAAAAAATATTTTCTCGTGACATAAATGGTCAAACTTGTGCTATACTAGTTATGCTACAAATAAAAAAGTACTTGTTTGTCAAAAGACAACATTGCCAACCGAGACATTTATTCAAAACCTCACATGAATGTGATCTTTTTGTAGAGCAACTCAATGCTCTACAAGCTCTGCCACCTAAAACCTCAAAGAATGCTCTTGTAGAAATACCTAAAACATCCGTACAAGATCCTCCATTCAAAACATATCTCAAAATTTCTTAGAGGTTGTAGCTCTTGGAGGTGGCATTGGAACCCATGGACCATCCTGCAAAAATGACAAGATTGCAAATAAGTTAAAACTTGATATACACACGTTTATTCTCATTTCAAGGAACGTTAACTAGCATTGCATCTTAATATCTACTTTTCACCAAAGAGATATTAAAAGGAGCTTCTCAAAAATGAATATAGGCTTCTCATGTTTGCCTTACAGCAATGAAGTGTTAATTCTCACAATCATTTCAAAGTAGATCAGCAAATAATGATGTTTAAACTTGTTAATAAATGTTCTACTTCTTTAGAAATGAGAGTATCAATTTTTATTAATAATATCCTACTTCTTTAGGAATGAGAGTATCAATTTTGGATTGTATTATTTAAAACAAGTTTATGTACCCATTGTACCAACGGAGGCAACAACTTGACTCAAAATAAATCCTTAGTGTAAATCACTTTATGCATGTACCTCTCTCTTTCTTATTAGTAATTCACTAAAAGGACTCAATGTCAACCACTTTACGCATGTATCCCTCTCTCCCATTTTGGACAATTACTAGACGTTACACCACAATACTCTCTTTAGAATGAGTGTTTTTACTAAAACCCTAAGGTGGAGGGATTCTTTTATATATATAGATATCTATTAAAACACATGTAAAAAGGAAAGGTATCATAATGAGTTACGTGTCATTGAACTATCAAAGACTCATTCACTTCCAAGGGATCCAAATTTAGAGTCTCATATATACTTTGATATTTATCATATTTAAGTAAGTTTGTGATACCAAAACAAAGACCACTTTTAGTTTGGAATTCAGATATATCAGAAGAATTTACATTCAGTGCTTTACAGCAAATATAGTTTTAAAATATGTAAATGCACAAACTTAAATGATCTTGTTGTTTGAGGGTTAAGCGTACTTTGTAGATAATCTCATCCCATAAAGTGAAAAATCAAACCAACATAAACAGTAAATATCATCTTATGATGAGATGAGTGAAAGCAAGATGCTCATAATATGAAGAAACACATGAACCTCAGAAGGTGCATTGGCCTCAAAATTGAAAATCTTTAGCAATAGTTTTCACAAGTGTTACCTTGATGGACTTTGATTTGGCAATGGTGGCACCAATTTCCTTAGCAACTGCCGTACCTTGCACAACAACCCAAAACATACAATGTGAAACAAAATAAAAAAGAGGTTAACAAAAATTTTGAGTACACAACAAAGCATTGTTCAAATGAAATTGTCTGTTTGAATAAAAAAAAGAGTCAAGACATTTTGCAACTGCTAGATATTAAGAAATCAACAAGAAAATTTCCAAGATTAACCAACATCTTCACGAGTATGTGAGATAAGTTTCTCCTGTGATGCATCGACACCAATGCAAGTGGTCTTCTTCACTAGTTAATACTTCAAATGATTGAACTCCCTTTTCTACCAAAAAATTTAAATGATATGACTCTTTATTCTACAAAAACTCTTAAGACGCCTTGCTATCAATGCTCAACAAGGTTCTATAAGAATTCAAAGCATTTCACAGTTCACTAGATCCCCAAACTTTTGACAACCGACACCACGAATACTGCGACAAAAGACTCGCCAAAAAGATTTGGCCCAATATTCTTAATGCTTCAGCGCGTTGCAGCAGCTTCTTAGGTTCAACGTTTGGATCAGGGAGAAACTGCAAACCACAAAAACTCCATTCAACACTAAGAATCTCTCACAAGAAATTTTCTAAAAAATTGTGCATATTCTCACCTCTATTTTTAGTGACCTCTATTACGGCAACAGCAACACGACTACTAGAAAGAAGTGCTTTAAAGCAGAGTGCATGGTGTTGGATTGAGTATTGAGGTATGCATAATGCTCAAAGAGAAATACCATTTGGCAAATGTGCAAGAGAGTAAACTTGATGTTAGCAACATTGAGCTTCCACAAATTGTCCAACATCATCTTTTGCTTGGTCTCTAAATAGGCTTCCATGGATTGCTCCCCAAGTCCTCTGTCTTGCAATTGCTTTTGAATATCTCCTTGCATATGCATCAGTTGAATTGCACCTGCCAATTCCAAATTAAGCAATCTCTACCCTTATCAGCGCACAAGCATACAGATGTGCCATTTGGTTTTGCCAAACACACAATCTTAAAAATAAGAAGCTTCCCATGAAAACAAAATATGCATTAACACAACATTTCAAGTGACAAGGCTTTGTAATTACTTGCAATTGCTGAAACCTGTGGCTTCATTTGATGACCCTTGCCACACATCTACTATATCACATATGGCACTCCCAGAGAAGCCGACTTCTTGCCGAGTTCCTTGGCACCTTGCCTAGCTTAGGTTTCCAACTAAGAGTGAGGCTGCCTTTTAATCCTTTGAAGGAGCTGAAATGATGTTCAATGGACACTTTGTCTCCTTTCTTGCAGCTTGGAGAGAGCGTCATGCGGTTCAAGAAGGCGAAGTATTGTCGCAACCTTTCTTTCTTGCCCACTCCATAGCCATTCCTCTATGGAAGCTCAATTATATTTAGCAAAACCTACAATTGAACAAATCCATTTACAATGCTAGGCTTGCCACTTGAACTCATAGACTAAGATTCAAATTCCTTGGTTGATTTTGATCAAATCTGTTTTACAGAACCTGCAATTTAGCTATTCATTAACAATGCAAGGTTTGATTGCTAAGTGCATTAACTTGGATTCAAATTCCTTGATTGATTTTGAAAATTTTCTTTGAAATCATTAGGATGCTGCAATGCAAAGAACCACCTTGTTATGCCACTTTACTTGAATTGAAAAAAAAATTCTAACATTCTTGAATAGTGATGGCATTTTTTTTGTAAGCATGGCTAACTTGTAAGGTAGGTGCACCCATAAGTGTGGAAATAAGGGTTTTGGAGTAGGTAAAACAATTGCCTAACTTTAATACTGTATGTTAGGAAATGGAAACCAAAAATATTGGCATCAATTTCAAGGTTTCAACTGCAAGCATTTGTTCACAAAAATTTTTCAAAGTCCAAAATCATTGAAATTGTAGGAACCATGTGTAAGAGATGCTAATCACAAGGCTTGTTGGTTCTTAAATAGTGAGATGGGTACTCAAAACCTCATGCTAGTCACCCACAACCATCACTTCATCACCCATAATCATCACTCAGCTACTCACAACCATTTGTTTTTTATTAATTAGCTTCGCCATTGTCAAGTGACGAGCATGGAGACGCAATGCTTATGGATGCTGCTACCTTACCTTACATCAAACCTGTTGTGCAATACAATTAAAATTCTAGCCTCTTTCTAGAGTAGATTGGCTTGCTTACCTGTGAGTAGTTTTAGTTGAGCTCAATTTTGTATAACAAACAAATCATTAGCATTCTTTTTCATGATTCAAGGATTTTTTTAAAATTAAGTAATTATCATGCCGCTTTGAAGATGCTCAACGAGGGTTCTTGAGAATGTAAAGTACTTTTGTTGATTTGATATTTTGAAGATTTTTGTGGTAATTTAGAGTAAACAATCACGTTGTATTAAAAGTAACCATGATTATGTGATGTGATTTTCTTGCAAATTAGTTGTGTTTTAAGATTTGTATTTGAATGGAGTTAAGTCATATGAATGTGGATACATGGATGTGAAATAACACTTGCACTTTTGTCCTAAAGGTAGTGTCTAATGGAACTTCTTCAAGCGTGACTCTTCATCTCATCCAATTCTAAAATGCAATTGCATAAAGTGGACATATCCATTACCATTCATTCAATTTGACATTTCAATGGTATACATTGGTATTCAAAAATGTAAAACACAAGTATATCAAGGTATAACTGAATTTTGACTAATATGGGATGTCTATTCTAATGCTCTTTATAATTTCACACGGTTAACACTTCTTCTATACCGAAATGATTATCCAATTGGAATTTCTGTAGAGAACACATATTTCAAAAAGGAATGACAAATCAAAGTTCAAAATAAAACTTTGGGCATTAGTCTTTTTGTCCCAAAAAAACAAAGCTTGAAACACTACTGTTGCTTGGATTTTGGAGTTTGAAAAATGTCAATTGTGCACCAATATCTAATAGAGCATCAACTTTAATCAAATTCAAAGGACATGGTCATTGGGAACAAAAAGAAGCCCATCCTATTAATTGATGAGTTTTAAGCATGTACAAGTTCTTATTGACAAAGTTTTGGAATGGTCATTTTATCAAAGGCTTATTGAAGGAATCAATAACAAAGTTGAAGATTGTAACAAAATGTAAGCCAAATTTAGAATCAAACAAAGAAGGCAATAAAAAAGAGCTTATAACTAATGATATCTTATTTGATTACTTGGAGGTGTGCTCTTGGAACATCTATGATAGAATTGTGTGTTTTTTATGCATATGTGCAATAATAAAAATAAACATTCATCAATGAATTAATAGTGCTATCAAATCCCACTTAAATGCAACAAGGTTGTTTGTGACCAAAGACAACAAGTGCATTGTTTTCAATTCATTTTGCTATAGCTTAATCTCTAAAGCACTTTGATGGCTTGCCAACATTTGTCAAGATGTTTGATTTTATCTACATCCATGAAAAGTAATTTATATGACAAAAGGTAGTTAAGTGGAACTACATCCTCCCTTTGATAAAGAACACTCTCATCCAACAATGAATAATTTTTTTTCTTAAAAGAACATTGTTCAAATGGAAAATTTTAGCTTGTTGAGTAAAAAGAACTTGTACACTTAGAACTGTAGAATAATTAGTCAAAACAATCTTTGAGATTTATACCCAATAAGTGCAAAAAATTATAACATGTATCTAGTAATACATGGATGGATTGTAAATCAAATTTCCATGTGCATTGTACCTCGTTTATATTTCTTTGATATTTAGACATTTAGACTCTTGTTTGTGAGGGATTCAAGTAATACAATTGAAAGGTGCATGTATCTTAAAAAAGTATGTATGTTACAAAATCACTTTTGAATGTTGTGATTTTGATGATAGTTTAGCATTGGTACTTCACTTTTGTTATTCTTTTCAAAATGAAATCACAATTTAGTAATTTTCTTTTCTATTCTTCACAATAAAAACTTAGCTTACTTGGCCATTTGTATACTTCATTATAATTGCTTCTAAAAATCAAATAATCTTCCTTTCGTGTCTTCTTATACAAGAATCAATGAATACTTATTTGAATTATTTTCAAGAAACAAACAAACAAAAAAAAAACATTAAATTCACAATTTAAAAAATGCAAAAATCTCAAGGATGCTTCAATTGTTAAGTATTTCAATAAGGTAGGAACACCCATAAGCGTCACTATCCCCGTAACCGTCACGTCTGAAATCTTGGAAATTTTGTGGAAGTGAATAGATGTAATGACTAGGATGTACAACATGTGAACATGAAATCTTGAAAGTGGTTATGAGTGCAATGGCAATTTGTTCTTTAAAAATTCATAATTTATTCTCACAGTATCCAAATAATACATTCAAAAGTGCAAATTCTTTATTTTTCAATTCCTAATAGGATTCTATAATTTGCTAACTGTTTATTGATACTCATCATGTTCAAAACCCTTAGTTTGACGCTTATGGGTGTACATACCTTACTTCAAGACTTGAGATTTTAAACCAATAGTCATTGCCATTTCAAACATTGTTAAAACCTTTATTAGTATTTTATTTGAATTGATAGAAGGCTAAACTATAGTCGATGAAATCTTGAACTTGGCATTCAAAAGGATGGTGGTGAAAAACCTAGCAAATCCATTAGCTTGCGCAGAGTAAAACATCTATGTGTTATTTACCAATTTTGAAGTTTGTATTAGGATTTTTTAATTAAAAAGAAAAAGAGAATCAATTTGTATGAAAATGTCACGAAGTATGTCAAAATGATTTTTACTTTAACCCCTAAAGGACCATTGTCCCTTCGGGGATAGGTTGGACTTTGGGCATGTATCTATGGCTAAACTATTGTGTGTGATTTTTTGAAATTTTTATTGAAGGTGGGGAATTCAAAAGTTAATGTGGGCAACTAATTTTTCCTTCATTCCGACATTTGATGAAGAAGTTATGCATGAATTTATAAAAATTTGGGTAGGATTGCCCGCCTAGGCAGCCCAAAAACTTCTTTAAATTTTACTTTAAAAAAAAATTAAAATTCAAAATTGGTTCTTGAGAACTTTTAATACATGAGAATCTTTGAATCATTCAATTTCAATCAATGACATGAAAGTTATCATGAGTTTTTGTTTGTGGGAAGTTATGGATTCTCTACTCTAAAATAAACTTTGAAGTCCTTTATTTTACTTAATTTTCAACATTTTGGAAAATAAAGTAAACCAAAGGAAGTAGATTGTTTATCACAACATTATCACCTTTGGGATTTGCATTTTTCATTTCAATAATTAAATTCTTAACAATTTAGTGTTTTGACTCATTCTCTACTTTGTTTTACTAACTACATTTTTCCCATGAGTTGTAAAGTTTCAATTGATTTGAAAATTCTCCCACATATACCTAACTTGATCTTTTACATGGAAAAAATAAAGCGCAACTTTGGGTAGAGCAATTTTTTTGTTATAAGGTTGCAAGAGGGCATTTCTGCTCGCTCAAGATTGCTCAAGCCCTACAAATGTGAAATAGAAGACTTAGGAGAATACAAAAACAAGACACCAAACATATTAACAATCACTAAAACTGCACAATGATATGCACTAAAAAAATCAAGATGTAGAGGTAAAGGCAAATTCTTAAATAAGACTTACCAATAGCATGAAACCGCTCCACTGATGGTAGCAAAAATACTAAAGGCAAGCCACAACTCAAGGAGTTCAATACTTGCTGAAGTAGCTGCTCTAGATGAATGCCACCAAGCTCAAATAGCAAGATACCTTATCTCAGTTTCCTCCATTGACTTGGCGTTCTTGTATTTCTTGCATAGCATTTGGTGTTGGTTTTGCAAGTTTGGCCGAATATCAGCTTTTGTATGTTTTTCTAGAGACTACGCCCAATGGAAAAGATATGTATGTTCTCAGTCAGCCATGGGAATCAAAACATCGCCGTTGCCATACACAAGCCGAATGGCATTCCAGTTGGCCTGAGCACTGTCAGCCATGAAGCCCTTAAAATTAGGTGCCATCATCCCATACCTGCTGCAAACGTTATTCAAATTTTCCCAAAATAGCATCTGAGCAGAAGCATCTTCGGATTGCATGTCACAGATTGCAATTGTTAGAATTTTGCAGTATATAGAATTGTAAATGTGGCAGGCCATGGTTGTCCACTGTTTAACATGCTTGACGTGGTCAAACATGACCCATGCATCTTGAAGGTCACCACCACTTTGCATTCGATGCACAAGTTCAACGCCACTAGCTATTCCCACCTTTGACATCTTAAACAAGGAAACCTTGTCTCCGTCAATGCCTTGTCAAGGGAACTTGTTGTCTTGTACAAATGACCACTTGTTGCAACCCCTAAGTCTAGTAATGCCGTCCATCACACCATATCTACGGAAATGACGAAATGAAACAACGTCATTTTTGATATTAGGTGATGACATTGAATGACACTTCTCTAGTACAAGATGTAGATCCCGAACATCCAAAACTTCAAGAATAACTCCCTTGAGCGCAAGCAACAACGTGCTTACAAGATCCTTACTAGCCTCCATAATGATTGAAGATGTTGTAGCCAGTGGATTCTTCTGAACTTGCTCTTCAACCAATGAGTGCATTTTGTCTATCACATCTTGGTCTTCTCCAAGCTTCACAAGATGACTTTGTGTGCCAAAATGAGCACATGCACGGGACATATGCTCGTTCCCAAATATATAGTAAATCTTACATGGACACTCACCAATGCAAGTAGGGACTATCTTACAAATCTTGCAAACCACACTAGATCCAACAAGCACAAACTCACCTATTGTAAAAGCAAGTACTGAAGAACCTTCCCACTCAATTTTATTAAAAGGAGAAGAACGGTGGACATGTTCTAAGTACTCACAATTCTTATAAGTGCACCGTAAGTGACCAGTACAAGAGGACAACTTGAACTTCAAACCTACCAAGTTCTTGATGTTGTTGGTCATAGTCTTTGTCCAGAAATGACCATCATAGCGCTTATCCATTCCCCTCATCATTCCAGACTGTGATTGCATTTGGAGACTAGGGAGAGGAGATAGTCCAAAGATAACATCACCATCAAAAATTGTTGGAAGATACTCTACCATACTGTAGGGAATGGTATCATAATCTATAGTCTTGAACAAGTTGCGCATTCCTTTTGCATAAGGAAACTGCTTCAACATATCAAAAACACTCATGGTTTCACAAGGATTTAATATTGGAGATGTTGCAAAGCGTCCTAACTCAAGAGATTGCTGAGAGTTCTCTGGCATAGAGTTCTTTGTATTATGAGATGGGAACTAGGCAAGTAAAGGAGAGTTAGCACCAAAATCGTCACTCAAAACTTGAACCACCTCTTCACCTGGTTCTATTTTGACAGAAGAAAGCAGATGTGTATCTCTAGATGGAATACTATCATTTGCATCAGCAGCTCTAGCAGGCAATGTCATTGGTTCATCAAACGGTATCCCACTAACTCTATATCTCCCCGGAGGGAGTGACCACTGCCAAACTCTCACGTTTTGATCAGGGAGATGACCAACAAAATAAGAAACCACTTTGTTTGAAAGGTCACGCATCTTTTCATCAATGTGCATTGACTCCATGTTAATTGAGAAACTCACAGCCAATCTAGAAGCATGAACAATTGCATAGCAACCATTCTTGACAGGAAACAATAGGAGGACATCCAATTCATCGCGGTAAACAAGCGCCATGGACCTATGCCGGTCTCGAACAACCAAACGTTCCATCTTACAAACACACAAAATAGCAAAAATGCAAACAGAGATGTTGTGATACAACAAATAAAAAGCTACAAGCAGCAAACCATGTGACACAAAGGTAGTTGTGAACGTAAGAATGCTGCAAGTCCTTTAATCTATGTACAAAAAAGTTGAATTTCAAAATAGCACTGACGTGGCTTGACGCCCATTGATTACTTAATGCAATGAACGGCGCCTTTGCTGACAAGTAGTTCTATAGCTTGCTAGATAACAACTGTAATGTAGGGATGTAGGATCAATCAAATCAAATCACACTAAAGATGTACTGGCTTAAAAAAAGAACCTAAGACATGATTGGTAGTGGACGCCATTTCTGTAATGTAGGCTTGGCCAGTACTGCAGTAACTGTCAGTGGCTAATAATGACAACCTCCAAAAGCTTATGCATTTAATGAAACCATCCTTAATTTCACTCCACAAAGAGATGCACTCATAGCATATAACAAGCATACTACAAGAAGCTTGTAAGATTAGAATACTATTGCTAGTAATGGATTCGACTGTGAGGTATGCAAAGCAAGAAGAGGGGTCAGTTGCTAGGAGAACCAGGAGACAGTCTGGATTTAGGTTTAGTAGTGCAAAGTGTTTGAAATAGGCGCGCTTGCAAAGAAAGGCTTTGAGGGGTGAATGTAGTGATTTGCAAATAGTAGGGAGAAATTTGGACTTTTCCATAGCCATTGTACTTGATTCTGGAACTACAAAATTCAATTTTAGAGGTGAAACAAAGTTCAAGTATTTGAGTACTATGAATGTGGTTGATGAGGAACCAAAAACATTGGAGCAGTTTGAAGTTGTCAATTTGGACAATCAAAACGTCCTTGACGAAATCATTATAAGTTGCATAATCAAGTTATACCATTTTGTTTATTCAAATTTTATTCTTTGTAGAGCTTCATCTTATTGAAATTTTGAGATTTGGTCCACTTTTCTTTGATTGAATTGAATTGTTATTATAAGTAAAAGCCTATTAATAAAATAGCAAATTTTATAATGCGCATCGATTGGTTGATTGAGATCTGTACAAAGAGCTTTTTCCAATTCATCAAACTTACTATTGCTTTGTTGCTTGAAACACATACTTAAATTGATATTTCTGGCAGTGTTAGTAAGTCCCCAAACGAATTAATTTCTTTGCATTGGATGATTATGATACACTTTTTGATTCAAATAGAACTATCTGCTTAAAAACCTGCAAACGCCAACATATACCTTCTTTAGAAGCTGAGACTGATGCGATTTGGAAGATATTCCGTGGCAACCTAAGCAGACCTTTCTCTCTCAAAGCTCCCCCGTTTTTGCAAAGCTAGGGTTTGGGGTCTAAATCTCTTTTGCCTCTATTCTTCTGGTCATATTTCGTGAGCCAGCTAGTAGGGGCTTTCGCAGTAAGAGTTGAGACTCAATAGTATCAGTTTCAAGCAGAAGCTCGGAGGGTAGTTCATGTGTCCTTGGTTACCAAGAATCGGTGGGAAACTAGGAGCGTCGAGAGTGGGAGTATAGCGAGAAACTTGCGAGAAGATGTCCCCATCGACTCCGTGTAGAACATACAGGTTCTTTGCAATCATATGTTTTTGAGTTTAAGTTGCATGCCCCATTGCGCT
Source organism: Ulota crispa (assembly GCA_963920765.1). Lineage (NCBI taxonomy): Eukaryota > Viridiplantae > Streptophyta > Bryopsida > Orthotrichales > Orthotrichaceae > Ulota > Ulota crispa. Next base: position 91,828 of record OY987252.1, on the reverse strand, counting down.
TTTGGCAAGCCACTGCGCCGACGAGGGGAAGCCAATCTGGTGGAGCATTAACAAATTCCTTCAAAAAAGGGAGCTGTAGATTAGATATTCTGCGTCTCGGCGCTACGTGCGAAGCCCTGCTCCGCTTCAACAGCAGGAGCATGGTGTTGCGGTTGAGAGATTTTGGTGGAAACACAAGTTTGTAATGTGTAATTCCTATCAATGCCCTGCCGCATTAGATTGTGGCTTTAGGCGCCGACGGGCATTTCAATAGCGGCGGGGCATTGACAAGTAACACCTCCCAAGGTGCGGGCTTTTGTTTGTGAGACGCTAAGAATCCAGAATGGATGCACGATGCGGCAGCGTCATGAGCAATACATGTACAGCTTGAGGGCTGAGACGAAAATCTCAAGGTCCTAGATGTTATCTCTCTCAATGCCCTGCTGCTATTGATTTAAGACAAGGCGCCGACGAGGTTTTATTGTTGTATCGGGGCATTGAGAGCCTTCAATTAGCGAGCTCCAGTTTTTGGGTTTAGAGGTAGATCGGCGCAATTTTGGCTAGTTCCTGTGGCAGCGAGGAGAGGAGGCGTCTTAATTGAGCGAGCGCTGAGATAAGGGTCTCTATCAATTTTGTCATTTCTCCCAATGCCCCGCTATACAAAGAAGAGGCCTCCGATGGCGACGAGGAGAATCCTCAGCGGCGGGGCATTGAGAGGATTTATCTGCAAAGCTCGCAGTTTTGTCCTTTGAAGTGCGGCGATGTACGTTACCATGTTTGCTGTAAGTACCACTGGATCTGTTTATCGCCAGTGTCCGGGCTTAGAGGTAAGCTTCTACTTAATCTTGTCTTTTTTGTCAATGCCCCGCTTAGAGAAGTGGTGCCTTTGGCACCGACGAAGTTTTGCCGAAGTAATGGGGCATTAAAGAAATTCCACTTGTGAGACTGTTTGGCATCTTTTCCTCTTTAGATTGCGGATCTGCAAGAGCAATCCTTCGTTGCGGCAACGAGGAGAGTGCAAAAATCATGGTTGGCCATTAAGTGAGCATCTTTTTAAACCTGTTTCTCATGGGTTTCTCAATGCCCCAATGCTGCACGAGCAGCCCTTCCGCACCGACGAGCAGTTTGTGAAACGGCAGGGCATTAAGCTTGAAGCTGATCAGCGTTGAAGAGCCCTCCCGGACCAAAGAGTGTTTTGGAAGACCACCCACTTTCCTCGGCGAGCCATGCGGCGCTCCCGGTATGCGCCGCGCCGGTGATGCCGTCTCGCTGCATCATCTGCACCCCGTCGCACCCCATCTTTGAGTTTGCCTTGCGCGTCGCGGTGGTGAATTAGGTCGCTCTCGTGCCCTGTAAGTGAGTTTGCCTTGTGCCTCTTGGTAGTGGATCAGGTGGCAATCGCGCCGCGGTTGCTAGCTTAGACACACGCTGCATCTGGTGTTGCCATTTCTTCAAGGTCGAGCTCGCGCTGGATCAGGTTGCACCGCGCTTGCAAGTCCAGATCCGCGATCCGCGCCCTGCTCCGGCCAAGTGTGAGATCCTCTTGCGGGTGGCTTCGCGCTCGCGCTGGATCTGGTAGCGCCGCGCCTTCACGATCCGCGTCCGCGCCTTCATGATCCGCGTCCGTTATCAACAAAGTGGGGGTTCCTCCCACGGTGGATGTCGATGCGTGTGCTCCCCGTCGCGTAGTGGCTGCTGGTTCAAGCTCGCGGTGGATCAGGCCGCGTGGCACGGCCGCAAGTCTAGATCCGCGCCATGTTGCGAGACACAACACTCATCTAGTTTCGGTTTACTGATCCGCGTCCGCGCGCCGCGGCTGCAAGTCTAGATCCGCGCCCAGATGCGAGTGCCGGTCTGCGTCCGGTATCGACTGAGTGTAGGTTCCTCTTGCGGTGGGTGTTGATCTTGCTGTGGGTGTCGATCTGGCAGTGGCTGTCGATACGGCGTTTTCTTTTAGTGTCTCCACTCACTACAAAAGCATGTGGAGCTCGACAGCAATAGCCAGGTGGTCGCGAGGTAAGCCTCCTTCACCCTGCATCGTCGATTTGTATGCAATGCCCGGCGCTTTGTGAGCAGGTGTCCGGCACTGACGAGGTTGAGCTTGGCTAGTGGGGCATTGAGACTTCTGACAAGCAAGCCGTTTGCTTTTAGTTTTGTTAGTCCGATTTCCGGTGGAGTGTGGCTATTCTCAAGCCAGCCAATTGAGCGAGGAGGGTTGCAAACGCCTCCATGAATGCATTCTGTTGATCACCGCGAGCGGCAGCAGGGCGAGCACATGGTAGTAGGTTGCAATTTGGGATTGAGGTAAGTCCCCATACTTTGCTTTTTCAAAGTGTCCGCTAATGCCCTGCCTTATCGTGGACTGGCTAGTGGTGGGGACAAGCTCCCCATTCTGATGCGGTTCATTGATGAAGGAAGCGATTGAGAACTTGTTTCTTGCTGCTAGTATTAGCAGATTAGATTCATCTGAGAGGAGTGGCAGCTAAGGATGCAAGCTGATGTTCTTGTTGCATTCAATCTGGACATGTCAGGATTTCTGAAAGCTCAAGTCACTAGCTTTTCCAAGAAATATTGAATACCCCGCGTGTTGAATGCTCCCATTTGGTGGTGACAACCAGGTTTAAAATGGGCGGGGCATTGAGCTGGTTACCATATCTCTTGTTTGTTGCTTGTGGCTAGCTCATTTGTGGTGCAGAACGGCTCTTTCAGCGGGTAGTTCAGAGACTATATCCTTCAGATTTCGTCCGGATCATTGCATGGCTCAGGAGGGAGTTGTTTATGAAACATGGCAATCTATTGAGCACCCAGAGTGCTATGGAGCCTGGTTGATAACAATTGCTATGTGAATCATTTGTTCCTTCACTTTTTTGTGCGGAATGAATCATCTTCTCAATTATTATAGTTTCTAACCTCTTCTAACAAATGCGCTGGCAACCTATGGTTCGTGCAGAGCTCTAGAGTGCTTGACTTTACAAAACCAGGAGGAACTGAAGCTGGTCATTGCGGTACTGTAATGGTATCGACCATCCTCTAGTAATTGCCATGCATGTCATTTCTTGCTCGTTTTGTGTCTTCATTGCTGCTATTTTTTGTACCTAGGCTTCTAATTTGATTGTTAGACTGTTCTATTCAATTTGCAAGAGGACATCAAATCTAACTGCGTGTCATCTAGGAGAGTCAGAAGAGCATCATGGCTCCGTTCTCAGCTTCTTTGGAGGAGGATGATGATCTTCAGATTGTAGGCTCTGCCTTGATGACCAGCGAAGTAGACAGTGAAGATGCTGAGGACGTCGATATTGGGGAGGAAGAACTCCGCCTTCGACAGAAGAGCAACACAATCCAGCTGATTGAAGCTATGCGCATCACGCCTTGGACCTCTTCTAGGTTCTCGATACCTCTATGTAGGATGGTGTGCATGCCAATTGTAAGGCCTACCTTGCAACTTGACGTTGATCAATTAGAGCTAGATTTTGGACATGGTTACAATTCAGGTTCTGCTGTACTCTATGTTTCTCTCACTAAAGAAAAACAAGTAGTGCATTATACTGCATCAGATTCAGAGATTTAGAGGGTTGAGGTCCCCTATGGAGGTAAGAGAACAACATTTTTGAGAGTTTTTTAAGTGGCCGGCTTGAGCTAATCCCTTACAAAGGTCGCATGTTCTTCATATGTGATGGCAACCATCGTCACAAGGCTTGGACCTCATACATCAATCGTCTTCATCCTTGAGATCGTGAGTGAGTGGCACATGTCTGTTGATTGCATAGTCCTCGACATTAACAAGTTAGTTTTATCTTCTGGTTTTCACCTTTTTGGTTGACTTGATCTCACATCTTCTCTTCAATGGTGAAATGTTTTCTAACTATCTTGCTTTTTATTGTAGGATGACAAAAACTTCCCATGTGAAGACTAGTATGGTTTACACACTTCACCGTGTGAGAACCATTGATTTGCAACCTTTGGAGTCCCTTAAAAGCACATTGTCTGAAGCTCAATATATGAAGTGTATGGGCCACCAAGCTTGTGAAAAGACATGGTATACTCTTAACACACAGATGTGTTTGTAAACGTCATCTTCCAAGTAAGTGTTTGTTTAAATATTTGATTTGATTTAATTCTGCATTTAATTTTGTTTCTAGTCTAATTAATTTGATCTTGCAGCATGATATCTCAACAGCATCAGAGGAAGGAAAGAAGAGTTATATGAAAATGACCCCGGCAAAGGATAGGACAGCTGCTGGCATCACTACAACAATGTGTTCAGCAGCTAGGACCAAAACCACTGCCCTTAAGAATTCATTTGGGAAGTACTTTTGCATCACTAATCTTGAGCTTGGCGATGGATTTTTGGAAGAGGTTTGCTTCTTATTTTTAAATTCTTGCCATTTACTCTATGTATATTATTAATTAGAATGTTCATTTGATAACTTATGCTATGTTTTTTCTTATGGAGATTTTATATTTTTTGAATATACATGTATGTTGTAGTTACTTTATGAATGTGTTTTGGTTTGTATATTTTAATGTGCATGTAATTGCTTTTGAGTGGTGATGTTGGTTGTTTATTTAGATTACAAAGCATTGTAGTGAGAATTTCTCGTCAGAGATGACTTTGGAGAAGTTGTAGTTTATTGCAACAACTCATGTCTTGACAATCCACAAGACCACTTGGTTAAAGTGGTGGAATGCTAGCGAACATGCAAGAGTATCATTGAGGTTTCCTGCTAAGGCAGTGACAAAGAGGGATCTAGAGAGTTGGCTTAACAAAGTTGCTTTTTATGTTGGGATAAGGACCCTAATCCTTTTTATTTCATTGATTTCCTGTCTCTACATGATAGTTTCTTTATCTTTCATAGTTCTAATGGAAATCTTAGATTGTGTCTTTCTTGTAGTTGTTTGATGCTTCTTTAGAAGCTTATGCAAAGCTAATTCAAGATGAGAAGATTGCACTTAATTTGTTTGTGGATCCCAAACCCATTACCATTGTGGAGTATGTTGAGCTTTGGCGTACTAGGCTGTGGGATACTGGTTTTATGGCATTTTTTAGAGAAAAAGTTTATATTCTAAGAAGAAAGATTTTGAAAAACATGTTGGTGTTGATATTGCGGTGAAGAGGGTTGTATTCAGGTATGTTTGTTGATGTCTGATTTCGTTTTTTACCATTCAGGTACTTTGTTTTGGAGCTTGTTCCTAAAAGAGTCTTGTAGGACAGTGATTTGCCCTTTTACTTCACCACTTGGGTGGAGAAGTCTTTTGTTGATTATATATACAGCCAAGCTCAACAACGTGAATGGTCAGCTGCTCATTTAAAGCACGGAAGGTGGTATCTTGATTGCATTCTTGGGGGTTGCCATGAAAATGAGAAGGCAATGAAGGCCGTATGTCATGGTTCAAACATACATGGGATGTAGCCCTCTTTTGTTGAAGGCGAAAGAAATGCAGAAGAGGTGGAGCTATTGTAGTTGGATGCGAAGGAGTTGAAAAAGCTCAAGCAGAGAAAACAAAAATTGCAGACAAGGCTAAGGCAAGAGAGGCTAAGGAGGCTGAGTTGGTCCTCAAGAGAGAGGCTACAGCTAAAGCTAAGGAGTAGAAGGTGGTTGAGAAGGCTGCAGAGAAGGTTACTAAGTCTTCTGCTTAAGCTTCAAGACGATCGGCTAGGACTGCAAGTACATTAGCATTAGCTACTGTACTTCCTGCTCTCTTCCTATCTCTATTAGTAATTTCCCTTCTTCTAGCATGCGTAAGCATCTAGCATCTTATGCAGGGCTTATATCTTCTACACTTGAGCAGAGTGTTTGCCCTTTATTGGCAAATTCAGCTTCAGCGTCCTTGTCACACGTGGAGTTCTTACTGCACAATTCATTGCTTACAACGGATGAGTGTTTTGTTGAGCATAGATGTTTCCCAAAGGAATGGGACAACATGCATACTTTCATTGATTTGATATGATCTTCATTTTTTCTTGAATTTGTTAACTGTTTGCGTCAAATTTAATTTACTTTGTTTTTTTTTACTCTCACCATCATTTTGTTGTGCAACATGTGAACGAGCATCCAAGGTCATACAAAGGCATGGTTGGAAGCCATTCCTGCGTGAACCTCATTTTTGCAGATATACCAAAAGGCTTGCCTATTCTAAATATCTCAAACCCCTCATATGCCATTCCACCTTAGAATGTTCTCCAACCTGGGTTTTTTGATTGCTTCTTTGATTTTGCAAAAAACCATTTGTAGGATGATGGTCTAATTATTATGTTTCATATTAAATCAGTCAAATTTGAAAAGTTGTTGACTCCATTTCTGATAGCCTATGAGTTTGTTATGAAGAAGAAGTACAATGGCGCTAATTGGATGCGTCTAATAGATGCCACCAATCCCTCTAACACTGTAAGCATCAAATTTCTTTATTGCATTTATTTTATTTTATTTTTCATGAAATTGCTTAATCATATTCATTTCCTTTGTATTCCGTTTGCAGACTCTTCTTTTTGATGTTACATTATTGGTTTGTGGCGTTTTGAAGAAGTGGGTTTCCAAATTCAAGATCATTCAAGTTCCAACTCTTATTGAAGAGGATATTGATTTGAAGAGGGATAACTTACTGCACAAATGCATGACACAAAAAAACCAGTTTTATCTACATGGTCAAACTTTGAGGGGCTCTTGCAAGAAGGACCATGTCTTTCTCCAGATGTTGGTTGAGTCCACAACTCAACCAGGTGATATAGTTGTAGATTGTACGGCTGGCATTGATAAGTTTATATTTTCTCATTGTTTTGAGCATTTATCTTTAGTTTTGTTCCATTTTTATTGTGAAGTTGTTGTTTTATTTACTATTTGTTACAATGTATGCAGGTGCTTCTATCCATGCATGCTGCGCTGCTGAAAGGTGCTTAATTGCTATGGAAGACAACTCATTGCTATTGAATGAAGTACTTTTGCCGCTTACCACTGAAGCTAGAGCCAGTACTTCAAAAAAGCAGCGTGTTGATGATAATGTTGAGTCCAAAGCAGAGGAGGAAGAAGAGGAAGAAGAAGCAGCAGAACCTATCTCTTCTCTATCCCTTCCAACTGTTTGTAGCAGATTTAGTTTATTTGTTTTCTGTCTTTTTTGTTACTTCTTGTTTTCTAACTTTCGTATGTATTTTTTTGTATTTCTATATTTATTTGTTTCTGATGTAGTTGTTTGTCTTTGCAGCTCAGGCTTAAGGCCTCTGCCGACGGTTTATCTTGATCACCAATCTCTAGTCCACGGCACTCATGATTTGTTTTTTCATATGCCATCTTATGCTGCGCGGACTACAGATCTTTATGCAGCTGGTGATATCATTTATCAGGAATCACAGCCATTTAGCGGAGATGTGGGAGTGGAGCAGTTCTTGCAAGTCTCTGCTGTTGAGTTTGATGAGAATGATCCAATACCATCTTTGTGTGGAATTGATCGTGAATTTAGAGTATCTCCAAGTCGTACTATTTCTCTATCAGACTCTATTACAAATTTGCAAAATAGTGTGGAGACACCAAATGTCATGTTATAGGTGTCTTTAGCTTTTGAAAGTTTCCACATTTTATACGCTATGTTCTTTTGTTTAATTGTCATTTACGACTTTATGGATTTGGATTTGATTGTTTTATTTTTGTTACCACTACTTCACCAAAACGGGTATCTTTTTATGTCTACATGATTTTCTTATTGTAACTATGCAGTTTTTTTATGTTCATTGCTATTTCAATTTTTGCAAGTATTTTATTTATGACTCATTTTTATTTTTGTTTGACTTCATATTACCTTTATCCATATTTGACCAGCTCACATCTTTGAATTTCATCAAACCCTCTAATGTTTTGTACTCCAAACTTTGTTCATTTTTATATGTCATTTCTCTCTTTCTTAAATTTGATTTTTCATGAATCTCTCTTCTTAAACTTACACGGTCATAAAAAATTGCCACGACTATAGGTACTTGAACCCACGGTAATAGGAATTCTTGTGTTTTCAGATCAAAAATCCGACTCCCTGCTTGTGGCTAGCGGCTTGCAGCTCATGAAATAGCATTCCCCAGTACCAACGCATCACGGTGTGCAAATACTTACCCATTGCGTTGCTTGATTGTTTATATAATTGACAAGAGTAAAGTTGCAGTCGCAATTTAGAGTAGAATTTGATGAACATCAGTTTAATGAGGGTATCTATCCATTGTCGTTGAATTCATTGCCATCTACTGCATAAGAGAAATGCTAGGTCCAGTTATTCATGCTATTTGATTCACTTGCATGGCAAACAGGTCACACTTCCAATAGTGTTAGGCTTGATTGGCATCGTAGAACCAGAAGTTTGCTCTCATCCTCGATGTCCTCAAACCTTACCTCGTACGCTCACTAGGGGGTTCCCAATGACAACAATTTATCAAAATCCTCACAAGTCGCTACACAACCATCAAGATTTTATGGACATCATTGTCATGCCATTGTCTTGGTCAATACACAATCATCACAACATTGTACCCCTATCCTCATGGTCGCTACACATTTGTCATGTATTCATGGACAACAATGTCACCCCACCCTCAAAATCACTACATGACCATTGTGAATTTAGTCACAGCGTTGACCGCCTAAACTCACGGATATCAAACATCCAATCGTAATTATGGAGAAATCCGTTTTTGATTCAAACGGAAGACTGTAACAAAACAATTGCTCATTGCTAGGTTACCAAAGTTCTGCGTAGTACAACATTCCTTTAGTCAATTCTAATTTGAAATTGCACACACTCATCGAGGCTACACAATAGTACCTAAAAAGCACCAATCAAAGGATCTCCAGCTCAAGCTCTTTACATGCAATAATCTTCACACCAAGTCCTCTTGCCCTAGTTCTTCTAGTAACTACTTCTTTGGCACATACATCTTTTCTTGCAAAATTTGCCACAACTCCAATGACACTCTTTGGCAAGCCAATTCTTCCTTGTAGTTCTAGTTGAGGAGAAGAGCCGCGCTAAGAAAGATCAATCATAGTCTGGCCCACTAAGGTCAATTCATGGTTACAATGATGATTGAATCACATTTGGATTTTCACCTCCTCGGCACATGAATTCAATTGATGGCATTGGCACGACCCGCGATGATCAATGCATGGTCAAGTTTATGATTGAAACAACTCAGCAAATTCACCCCCTCAAAAGAATAATTCAATTGATCGTATCAACACCTACAAAGCATAGAGTGGACCCTCTCCTCTCATCTGATCACTCTCTACTTAGCAAGCAACCTAACCTCATTGTCTATTTGAGAGTGACAAAGGTGTCGTTGAAATATTGACGGTCACCTAGTCCACCCAAATAAGTTTATTTTATTTTATTTTATTTTACCATTTTTATAATATGCATATTAGCATATAAGCAACTTTGTTATTTTAAAATTACCTTTGAGAGAAATACACACCCCCCTCCATTCCCATGATATACAACTCTAATACAGACATACCATTGAATTTAGAGTAACCGTCAGCTAAATACGTGACATGTATGACATTGACGACACATTGATTTTTTTGATGATGTAGCTATGACCCGTTCTCGCATCCTTGCAATCAAAGTCAAAGGGGAAGCGTCTTACACCATGCTCTACAAATTCCAACAAAGGGCAACTTCACAAAATTAGATACAACAATACCTCTAGGAAATGAATCTGATGAGGGTCACCCCGGACTACCTACCACGCATAATCTAGGAACGGCATTGATGGTAGCATAAACCAGTCTTCTGATAATTGCCGGTTAGTATTAGGATTCAGACAAAATTAAATTTGCAAAGCTACTAAGAGGTTGGGTATTGCAAAAAATTTACCCAACTAGAACCCCACTTGAAATGGAGTTCACGTACCTCAAGTGGCAATCATTCCAAACAGGCAGATGGACGTCTGCAACGTCAGTGAACCTCCTCTTTGAGAGCAATCTATCCCATGAACCCTGTAAACGGACACAATCTTCAACTGAAACTCAAAACCAAATAAGCAACGTTCATCGCCATATCAAAACACCAATTCTTCAAAAACTACTGACTCAAAGCATCATGCTATCAACTGTCACAACAAAATGGAATGCTAGGTTTTGCAACTCCACCCCCAGCTCGCCCACCCACAAGCGGTTTAGTTCCCTGCTAAGCCACAAGCGCATTGACGTGCCCTCACTCGCTCCTATGACAACGTCTACCGTGCCGCGGAAAAAATGCACGTTCTTACTTCTGCACGAAATACTACTACTGCGCCCTCAACTTTGCCGCAGCTTATCTCTCGCCTACAATCAAGGAGCGCCTCACCTCACCTCTTGTTGGTATGTCTAGCCGCACAGTTCTCCAAGTTCTAACCCTCGACAACCTACTACATTCCTTTGCAAGTGAGTCTATGGGAGGCTTGTATGTTTCAAATCTCTCTCTGTAAATCTTGCAATAATAGGCTCCACGCTTGCAGGAATCACAACGACAATGCCCTGTAAACTGTGAACGGATAGCCTACAAACTTGCCACTCCCTCATGCCTCTCGCAATCGTGCCAAGAAGGTGTTCAAGCAAACTATGGTTTGGCCTACCTTTGCCGTCATAGCCTTCCAACATGACCAAGAGCAATGACAATTGCTCGCCGCTATGTGCAGATTGGAGCAACTCAACAATGGGTGGCTACAATTATGGCTAACTGTCCAATTGGGTTAGGGTTTACGACTCTTACAGTAGGCAATCATTGCAATTATATCTTAATCCCCCCCCAATATGTGGGTTGACGTGTACTTAAGTCATTAAGTAAGACCCGTAATTCCCAAATGAACCACATTTTAGTGTTTGCCAATCACTTAAAATTGCCATTTTAGGGCAAATGAGTAAAAAGCCAGGAATATTTATTTTTCTCAAAAATCCAATTGCAAAATCATGCCCTAGACCATGGAAATTATTTTTAGAGAAAAAACCGGCTTGTTCTAGACGTAAAGGACTCAAATATTGACATCTAAAGTGAAAAAGCAAGATTCTTTCTTTGCTCCCCATTAATTTCAAAATCTTATAACAACATTTAAATCAAAAACATTCCTCCATGCAACGTTGATGCTTATTTTTCCCATGTCCAAGCTTGAAAAAGATAAATGTGGGAGAATTTTCAAAGTAAGTTGGAGGTGTGAGTTGTACTTTGTGAAATTGTACAATGCCATAAGGTCAAAAAGTTTCCATGTACACTTGGCAAAATTGTAGGATATATGTAAAATTCCAAAATTTGAAATATTGTGATCCAAATGGTGAAAACCTTTGGATCTTATTTTACTATCTTTTGGAAAAAATAAAGTCAAAAAAGACATATTCAAAGAGCTCAACAATGTAATGCACCAAATTTGGCAAGGGGCAAAAATGGAGGTTTGGAATCCCAACCCTAAATCACAAACTAAAACTTCTTATATCTTGCATTTTATCAATCAAAATTAAATGATTCAGAGCTTCCCACATACATATAAATTTAAAGAACCAATTTCAAATTTTCATTTCTTCAAAATTCAATTTATAAAGAAGTTTTAAGACTACCCAATCTTACACATTTTCCAAATTTTCATTCTCAACTTTTTCAATAAATGTAAATATGAAGAAAATATTAGATGCCCACGTAAATCTTTGAAATCTCCATCACCCTTGAGACTTTCAAAAATTCTCACAAAATAGTTTTGTTCTAAGTACATGTCCAAAATCCCACTTGGCCTCCCAAAATGGCCGATGATCCTTTTAGAGTTAAGAATAACCGCAATCTAGTTACCTCACAAATGCTCGCAATTTGATTAATTTATAATTTTAGTACTTTCACTTTTATTTTAATTTTAAACTTCGGTTAAATATGTACTCTACTTGTTGGACCATCATGTCATATGGTGACGCATTAATTCTATGCCACATCACGTCCAACCCCCATGCCCCTTATCCCCATGCCCCCTAAATGTACTTTTTTTCCATATTTAAATTTAGTTAAACTTGTACTCTACTATAATTTACTTCACATCCAATATGTGATTCTTCTATATATATGACAAGTTTGTAAACCCACTAAACAAAGCTAATTGAGTTTACAAACTCGTATAAAAAAAAATTCCATTTAGCATGCGCTTAGCAGCTATAATTTAGCATCCACTTAGCATTTATAATTTTGCATCCATTTAGCATCCATGTAGGGTTTATTTGATATACATTTTGCACTTTTAGCATCTACTTAGCATCCATTACGCATCCACTTAGCATGCATGAATCCATTTAATATCCATTTACTTATACTGCGTAAACCACCGATCGCCGGCGTACGTACCCTAAACCACCAGAATTTTGCATCAAATGGTACTCTACACACCGTAAATGAGACGACTGTCTTCTACCGAGTGCGCAAAGGCGGCCACAACACCACAAGGTCGACCATATTCCATCCTGAACCCACCCACCCTTCATCGTAACAAGAAAAAACAGATTACACAATTCTAATGACCCGCTGCCCTGCCCCACCCCCGCCTCGCTACATAGGCAGCCTTTGGAACCCCTGGCAAAACCAGCGATTACGATGTTGCTCACGATTACGCTTCTCCTCCCAATCCTTTGCCCGTGCTAGGCTCTGCAACAATCGCGCATCAGCCCGGAGGTTCCAGAATTTATGTTTCGCCTGCTGAAGGAGGAACTGCTGGCAAGGTCCGAACTTGGAGTACCGGTCGTTCGTCATGGTGGGATGTACTCCTGCTATGAAATTAGTGATGGACATTGCTTCCAATAACCGCATGAACCTGGCGCTGTGATACTGCAGTTTGAAGACAAAGCAGAACTCCTTCTTTGCCGGATCATATGTGTTGATGTCGATCGCCACCCCCCACCTCCAACACCATTGCGCTAATATTGCGCAAAAAATCGCTGCTCTGAAGCAAACTGGATCCCGGTGTGTGCGATGGGCTTCAAAGAATCTGTCATAAGCCGCCGCGCAATTTGGAGGTGAGTCAAATGGGCCGAGAATTCATGGCCAGTTGTAGTCCACGCTGTCCAGCGCGGGCCCTGGAACCCACCGGTATTGTCTCTCGCACGGACACAATCTGGGATCTTCGACCACAGCCCGGGGAGGAAGAACTGTCCAAGTGGTGTCCGGATCGTCACTCCTCTCCCTCATACGCTTGTCCGTTGCTTCGTCCGCAATTCGGGCCAACCCATAATCTTTCAAAATCCACCCCACTGCTTTCCAGCTTGGAATGGAGTTATCCCTTGCGTCATCGAAGAGCCTCTCGTAAGATCCCGGCAAAAGCTGTTCCACGATCGGAACCTGTGTTGCTTCGAGCGGTTCGGGCTCAACCCCAGCCAAAGCGAACACCCAGTGAACTGCTTGAAGCGTGGCTTCGAGCACGTAAACACTCGGTCTTTGGTTTGCTCGAAGCAACCCCATGGTCTTGTTGATCCTCCTAAAAACCTTTGGGAAGCTCACCTCGTAGTTCAAAGCCGTGAGCCCTCCTACGAGGCTCGAGCACCGCTCGGTGCAATTCAAGATCACAGCTTCCAGCGTGCCCCAATCGCTCAGAAATCCCGCCTGATCGTCGAGTACGGTCTGCCACGTCCGCAGATACTCCCACGGCATTGCACGCAAGGCAGTTTGAACGGCCGACGCAAACTTCCCAAGGGCTGGAACACGTTCTCGAGGAACCGGGTTGATGTCCCTTCGATCTCGCAGCTCTTCCTTGAGCTGGGAATAGTAACGCAAGCATAGAGCCTCCGGATCCCCAAGGACATGTAGGATGGGCATCAGATTGTCCGCCCCCAAATCTCCTCGCACCAGCATTTTGACTATGAGCGGCCGATTACGAGTAACTTCCGCCTTCTCCCACAATTGCCAAAAATGCACCAAATCCACCACTTGTCTGGGTTCGAACCGCTCTAAAATGTACAATAAATCCCTTTGGATCTCATACACATCGAAGAGGGATTGAGAAGGAGATACGGTCTTTGCCCATTTCCAGACCTGCCCCTTTGTTTGATCCCAACTCGCCAATAACCCCGTGGTCATCTCCCCCAAGTCGTTGAATACTTCCCTCTAGGCCTCTTGCACACGATCAAAAACAAGAGCGTATTGCGCACTCAGGTCCAACAGGAATTGGACTTTGGACTTGAACGCCTCTGCTACAACCCTTTTTTGAACACGCCTAATCTTCTCTCGCTGGGCAGCTCGTTCCGCTCGACGCTCCGCGTCCCTCTCCGCCAGGAGTTTGCTCTTTGCTTTGATTTTGTTGTCCCTTCGTGCCAGGAGCTTGCTCTTTGCTTTGAGCTCGGCGTCCCTCTATGCTAGGAGCTCGCTCTTTGCTTCCAATTCTGCGTCCCTCTCTGCCAAAAGCTCGCGCTTGGCACCGAGCTCCTCAGCCATTTGGACCAGAGACGCGTGCTCCTTTGTAAACTTGGCGTCCAGTTCCAGTTCGTTTCCTCTAACTGCGGCTTTCTGAACCCTTGACTATTCGCCTCATGCAAGGAGCCGAGCACCTCGAGCTTGCACCTGCTCTTGACGAGTTGCGAGGTCACGGCCCAAGTCGGCAACCGCTTTGCGGAGTGTTGGGTTTTTGTCCTACACTTTCGGGAAGGCGGCCTGCAGCCCCTTGATCCGGTTATTGGTGACCGACACCTCCGCGACGGGAGTCCCTCCTGCCACCCCGCGTTCCCCCAACAACCCCACCGTGCTCTGCTTCCGATTGGTGGGATCCATTTTTGCGAGCGTCGTCCCCTCCGTCCAAGACCTCTTGCTCGAATTGCTGCCGGGTGCCGCCTGGGTCCGCTGCCCGGCTTTTGCTAGTTCGGAGGAGGAAACGCGGCGCTTCTGGCCGGGTTCCGCCGTTTGGAGTGTTGGCCTCCACGCCCCCGAACCCATGTCGGCTTTGAACATTGGCACCAATATCTTGGACGGCCGATTCCGATCCACGGCTTTTTCGAATAGATCTGTCATGATACGTTTGAGGGGAGTGTCTTCCGTTTCCCCCTTGGCATGGAGCGTCCCTTGATGGAGCTCTCGCACGAGTAGGTCGCTCCAGTTCAATCGCACACCTTCCAGTGCCAAGATCGCCATCCGGACTACTGCCGTGGCCAACCGTTCCGGAAAGTGGTCGAAGCAAAAATACCTGTTGACGAACGAGAGCAGGCTGTTCCATGGCTTGTTGGCTCCCACGAAATCCAACAACCGTGTCCTGTGATCGTAATGAACGTCTTTGCCGTCGGGGAAAATCTTGCGCCAGGTTATCTCCGCAGGCTCCTTCACCAAGTGCAAGGGCACGGAATCCACCCGGCCGGGTAGGTGGTAAACAGCAGATGCTAGGCCGGGTGCTACCAACCACTCCCGGCCATCGACGAGCATGGTGAAGCCATCGGGATCTGACGACGAGATCGACCTGATGAAAGGAAAGACTGCGTTGTACCTACGCAACGGGGGCTTTTCAAAGTGAATGATACAATCCTAGAGTCTCGCTATTGACAACATCCGTTCGTATGCTTCCAAGCGCTGTTGAAAACAATGAGGGAGATAGGCTACCTCAGTCGGAGTAGTCATCGCGATCACCTGTGAAAATTTGAACATCCGTTGCCCTTCCGACCATTAGCTTCAAGCGTCATCACCAACAGCTTAGGTTGTGTACAGCGATGACCCAATGGATACAAGCTGTCTGACTGGAGATACGAATGCATGAACCGACAGGAACGCACCAATCCCTTTGAACAATGACTGGTTTGATCGTGGGCCACTAAACTCTGGACAATTGGGCCCCTTAATCCTAAAATCCCGCGAAGTCGCGTCAATCCGAAACCACTCCTCATGGAGCCCAGACCAACGCAATGCATTATCCAAACGATGATGTACCTGTGCAAATAGCATCAAAGCCGAACCCCGACTAAGATAGACCTGTGCGTTCGGGGCCAAGGGTCTAACCCGGCAAGGATCCCAAATCCAATATCCCAAACTGCTGCGTCAAAACCACCAAAATGCGTAGGAGTAGGAGGAGGGCCTCAAAACCCCACATGCAAAGGGACCCTGCACCGCCCGCCGAGCGCCCACAATCTGTCTTCCAGGGAGAACAAACGCAGGACACTCCCAAGACGGGCGTCCTGTATCCCAAACCCTAAACCCAGGACAGACGGGATGCAACGCGAGGACGGAAGTCATGAACCGTATGCCCAAGACTAAGCCGCTGCGGGTCTAGTCCGGATCGTCTGCCCGAAGAGGGGAGGATGGGGGTGGCGGAGGTTCTGAGCACTGTAAACCGTGGACCATGATGCATGGCATGCCACTTGCACAAAGCGTCTGCGTGCGTGTGTGAGCATGCGGAGGCTCTTCGACAAAACCCAAGACGCGCGTGCGTTCACAACAACCCCAAATCTTTTATTTTCACAGTGCTACTCCGTTTGCACTCTAAGGCTAATTCCACTCGTGAAGTAGTCGTTACATGCACGCCAAGAGTTGTTTACTCTAAACCCAACGTCCCTATTGGGGGGCAAATTATGACTATTACACTGGTAGGGGGTTGGGGGTGCTGGAGAGCAAATTATGACTATCACACTAGTTCTCAGCGCATATGTCAAACCCCCGTCGATTGTACATATCAATTTACAAAGCTGATCCTAGAGACAAATAATAATCATAACGATGAAAAGTAATCGCAAGTATAAGTCGGTTCTTTTTATCCATGTCTTGGTTTTCTTTACTAATACCCCACATCAATGAAAATATAAATAAAGAAATGAGCATTTTGTTTGAGAGGTATCTACCAGCATTTTTGATCAGAGCACCTTGATCCACATTCCTTGACCTTGCTTTTCCTGGTGTTTGTTTTGCTAAAAGGAATGAAGCACAATCTCAAAAATCAGAGGTGACCGTAATTTGAATAACCCCTGAACGACCAATATTTTCCTGGGCTCCCCGGAATTTCCATGAAAATCGTAAGCCAACAACCCTTTTCACAGTAAAAATTGCAACTGTACGAACCAGAAGTGGAACGTGCCAGTATGACCACACAGTATTGGTTGTAGTCTGATAGATCGTAATGTTCAAATGTCAGGATGTCGGAACTACAAAAATGACTTGAAGTCTTCCATTCCTTATTCCACCTATCAAATCTGAAAGCACTCGTGTTGTGTTGCACTTGCACCCCCTTCTTGCTATTGCACACGCATAAAGAAAAGTGGTGGCAACGGGACAGCACATCCATTGCTCGCTCCTGTTTTAACTCCAAAATTTAGGAATGCGCACACGCATTACCACATGACCCTGTAAACGCCCAAATCCTAAACTTTGCCACTCCCATATAGGCCAACAGCCCATAAATATTGAACCCGAACGGCAAACAATTCCTGGCGTCCCATGGTTTGCTCGCCCACAAACAGGGTTGGCCGTATCCCATGTTGCACTAGCAAGGACGACCAGGGTTCACATCTAATTTGTCTCTTCTTTCCTTTCTTCTCTTTCCTTCTTTCTTTGTTTCTTTCTTCCTTTCAATCATTCTTTCTCTTTTTTTGTCTTTCTTTCTTTCCAAATCGGCAACTTCTCAAGGCGCACGGTCATTTTTCAACGCTGCATGTACATCCACACAAAGGTTCTCCTTTGATTGTAGAAATAAAAATAGTATGCGGCTATTTACACCTCGCACTTGTTCGTTGCAACCAAACTTGAATCTCCAAAATCGCAAGAGTATACTTTTTCGTGAAAAAAAGAGTTACTCACCCAACAATTTGTGACAGCAAGGGCAATTTGTGACAACAAGGGCACAGTCTTGGAAAAACTTAAGTGCGACTTCTTTTCTGAATGGCATGGCACCAAGTGACGTGAAAATCAATTGGTTGTTTTTTTCCCAAGTTCTTGAGTGACCAACTGAAACAAACAACATATCTCGTGGGTCTAATGCGTAGCGGACATCTAGAATTGGAATGTCAGGCGACATCTAGCGCCACAATCATGTTCTTTCTTCACCTCCTTATATATAAGCTTGTAGTTGGATTCTATTTTTTTGTATTCCTTTTTTTTTTTTTTTTCTTTTTCTTAAAGCTTTCTTGCTTTTGAATGCCTTCAAAAGAAAGAAATTGTCTAGGACAAGTACTTTGAGATGCATAAATTTTGTGTTTCTTTTAGGTCAAGACCCTAACCCTTGAATCATGCCATGCGTCAGAAAGCAAAGCAGGAAGTCACAAGTGGGAACCAGTTGGGCTGTTATCCAAGTTGTCCAAGATAGGAGGGAGGGCGACAATGGGTCCGTTGTAGTTTCCGACTCCTGAAAATCACAATGATTTTGATTCCCCTGATAAAATCATTAATAATTGGAGATCCTGATGTTTCGTATCTTCTGGCATGGGAAAAAGTTATTTGTTGCCTCTCGGAGTCTTTGTGGTTCGTGGCATAATTGCTTGTCAAAGCTAAGCAAGCCCATCAATGTGAGGTTTGTTAAAGGCAAGCCTCATCAAACCAGCCACATAGCAATGGATGTGAAGGTCAAATGTGGAAAGTTTTCCTTTGTAGACGACTTTATTCTGTGTGATAT
Source organism: Ulota crispa (assembly GCA_963920765.1). Taxonomy (NCBI): domain Eukaryota; kingdom Viridiplantae; phylum Streptophyta; class Bryopsida; order Orthotrichales; family Orthotrichaceae; genus Ulota; species Ulota crispa. The sequence continues at coordinate 73,308 of OY987252.1, read as the reverse complement.
GGATGAAGTAGACTTCATCCTAGGAAATCCCTTTTTGGATACATACAGAGTAGATATTAGGCGGCGACCTAATGTGAAGGTCGTTGCCAACGTGGATGGCAAGGACTTAGATTTGGACATAATTAAAACTCCTTCTTTTTTAGGGAGTTGAATCTTACTAGCTAGTATAGAGGACTTAGAGCATGATAGGTTCTTAGTGATAATGCGGACATATTCTCATGAGGAAGTTAGCCATGGGGGTGCCAAGGAGAAACAACCTCCAAAATGTGTTAGTGAAGTGATCCAAAAGTTTAAGGATGTACTTACTAAGGAGTTACCTGATGAGCTACCACCAAAGAAGGAAGTGGATCACAAAATTGAGGTGGTGCAAGGATTGGAGCCACCATCCAAGGCACCATATAGGTTGAATCAAAGGGAGTTGGTGGAGTTGCAAAAACAACTCAGGGAGCTTTCTTCCAAAGGTTACATTTGCCAAAGCAAGTCGCTTTATGGAGCACCAGTCTTGTTTGCAGACAAGAAGGATAGAAAGCTCTGCATGTGTGTGGATTACCGTGCACTCAATATGGTGACCATCAAGAACAACTATCCTTTGCCTCAAATTGATGATCTCTTTGACCATTTGGCGGGTGCTAAGTACTTTAGCTGCATTGACTTGAAGTCTGGTTACTACTAGATTTGCATTGCGGACGATGATATTGTAAAGACAGCTTGTAGGACTAGGTATGGGTCTTATGAATTTTTGGTCATGCCATTTGGGCTATGTAATTCGCCTTCCAATCTTACCATGCTCATGTACATAGTGGTTCATGAGCAAATGGATGAGTTTGTCATTGTGTACATTGATGACATATTGGTGTGCTCCAAGACGGCAAAAGAACATGCTCAACATCTTGAAGTGATGCTTCAAAAGCTAAAACAAAACAAGTTGTATGAAAATGGGGAGAAAAGTGAGTTTGGTCAAACCAAAATGGAGTTCTTGGGATACATCTTAACAATATTGGGAATCAAGCCAAATAACAAAAAGATTGAGGCAATTGAGAAGTGGAAGAGACCAGCATTGCAAAAGGGAGTAAGGTCCTTTCTTGGGTTGGCCAATTATTATAGGCGGTTCATTTGGAACTTCTCAAAAATTGCCAAGCCTATGTCTGACTTGTTGAAGAAGAACCTTGCCATAGTGAGGACCAATGAATGTGAGCAATCATTTGAAGAACTCAAGCAAAAGCTTTCTTCTCCACCAGTATTAAAGTTTCCTGAGTTTGAGAAGCCCTTTGAAGTGCATATTGATGCAAGTGACTTTGCCATTGGAGGAGTGCTCATGCAAGACGGACGGCCCATTCCGTTTGAGAGCAAAAAACTAGATAGAACTCAAACCAAGTGGCCAAAACATGAGAAAGAAATGTTTGCCGTGGTGCATTGTTTAAAGACATGGCAACATTACCTTGGTCTTCACAAGACCAAGGTATTCACCAATAATGCATCTTTGAAGTACTTTGAAAACCAAGCTCAAGTATCAGCAAAGCAATTGAGGTGGTATGATACTTTGTCACTTATGAATGTGGAATTGATTCACAAACTAGGGCGTGAAAATGTAGTGCCAAATGCACTAAGTTGGATGGAGGAACATAGGCCAAGTAGCACCCAAATTTTGCGCATGATGTATGTGGGCAAAGGGGACTTGGCTAGGCAGATAAGAGAAGCCTATATGAAGGACCCAGAAGCTCAAAAGATGTTGAGTGACTTGATAAGTGGTAAGAAGGTGAGAGGAATCTGGTTGCATGGAGGCATGATCAAGTTCAAGCAAAGTAGGGTGTATGTTCCAAGTGACAAATTAAGATTAACCATGTTGAAAGAGGAACACACTAATCCATTGGCCGGGCATAAAAGAGAGAAGTCCACCATATGTTCAATTTGTAAGAGGTTCTACTGGCCAGGGATGAAAGAAGACATTAGCCATTATGTGAAGACTTGTGTGACTTGTCAAAGCAATCAAGCATCATACCAAAAGCAAGCGGGGTTACTTAGGCCTTTGCTTATTCCAAATGGGCCATGGGAATGTGTTTCCATGGATCTCATCACAAGCCTTCCATTGTCACGAGGATGTGATGCCATCTTATAGTTGTGGATTGTTTTAGTAAGTTGACACACATGGAGCCAACCCAAGGTACGGCGACGGCGTTGGAGACCGCAAGAGTGTTCCTCAACATTTGGTGGAAGCATCATGGATTGCCAAGGGTGAATTAAATATTTTAGCTTTAATTATAAAATAAAAGAAAATAATAAAATTCTTAATTCTTGTTTTACTAAAAAAAAACAGATTATTAATCAAAATTTTAATAGAAAAAATTTTATTGTTTAATAAAACTTGGGGTATTATCCGTACTTCTTCAAAAAAAAACCAAGAAGAAAAACTTTTTCTTGTTTTATCACCATCAAATTTATTTCAAACTAATTTAGTTAGCAAAACGAAAAAAAGGTATCAAATAGGGATCCCAAGTTTACAAGTGCCTTTTGAAGACACTTGTTTTGTAAGATGAAAACTAAACTCACGTTTAATACTGCATTCATCCCCAAACTGATGGACAAACCAAAAGGGTGAATGGGGTTCTCAATCAATATCTAAGGAATCATGTGAGCGCAAACCAAATTGATTGGGCAGACTACTTGTGTTTGGCAGAGTTTAGTTACAACAAAGCCAAACTTGCGGCCACTAGAAAATTGCCATTTCAAGTGGCCTATGGAGTGGAGCCACTTATGCCTACCAACTTTGCCTTGGAGCAATTTCAAGACAACATGGAGCCAAATTGTGATGCAGAGAACTTTATTGCACAAAGGGAGGAAAAGCTTGAAAGGATCAAGGTATGTTTAGCTAAGGCACAAAAGAGATATATGGACCAAGTGAACAAGGAATGATGCTATGTTGAGTATGAAGAGGACCAAAAGGTTTGGTTGAATGTGAAAAACTTCACATTACCGGAAGGCCTAACTCCCAAATTCATGGCAAAGTATGTGGGCATGTTTGTCATTGAGAAAAGATTGTTTGAGGATGTGTACAAGTTGATGCTACTTGCAGAAATCAAGGTGTAGCCAACATTTCATGTGTTGTTATTCAAGCCATATTATGAAAATACGTTGAGGCCACAGCGCAAACAAGTCTTGCGGCCTACACAGGAGTTGGTTGGTAACCACCTTGAATATGAGGTAGAAGGGATCTTGGAATGTAGAAACACCAAAAGAAAGGTAAGTAATACTTAGTGAAATGGCAAGGATATCATGAAAAGGAAGCAACTTGGATGGAGGCCAAACATACGATCAATGCCAAGGAGGTAGTGGAGTCGTATGAAACTCAAAGGCAATCCAACAAACAAAAACAAAGGCATTGATGAGGACATCAACCTTTGTTAGTGGGGGTGAAATACCACACTTGTGTAATTTTGCATAGTACTTGGCTAAGAAAGTAGTGCAAGGCACTTGATGTAATCCTTGGTTGGCAATAAAGTTGGCATGAATTGGTATGTTTATAAAATGTGTTGCAAAGAGTGTGAGATAAGTCCTAGTCTCATCATTAGAGGTAAGTTGGGTAGATGAGGATTGAAGTGATACGCAAAGCCAATGTCTAGAATGCTGCCAATTAGAGGCCATGATTTGGAAGTAGTGAGGAGTGATGTTGTCGCGACATGAGTTTTTAGTTTTCCCTATTTAGCTCATAGTTGGACCAAAAACTGAAAGTTAGAGATCTGGATCAAAGCAAACTAGGAAATGATTCAGTAAGTTAGCACTAGAAATGAGGTAGCAAACCAACAAGATCGGAAAAGCATTTTCGGGTCTCTATACCCGGATCTAGTCAATGTACAGAAGTTCTTGGGCTAGACATGACTATGATTGATAATCGGCCAAGGACAACTCGACAAGGACAAGACCGGGTAGGTAATGATGACGGGTTGGAGCCCGCTATCCTACAAAAGCTCCCTCATTTCATCCCTTTTCCATTCTTCTCTTGAAAAAACTTTTTGCTCTCTCTTTCCCTCTTAGTATATCTCTCTCTGGTGCTTTTTTCTTCTCTTCCGCATTAGAACAATAATCTTCTAGTTGCGTTTTGCATAGGATCTTAGATCCGGTTTGGACCAAATAGTTGAGGGATTGTCAGGAAACAAGATGTACGGCTAGGACAGATTGTGAGGTAGACCAATAACAGGAATAGGTGTCCATGCCACCACGTAGGCAGAATCCGGCAAGACAAACTAGCCAAGCTGGAATTGAGATTAGGCTCTAGAAAGTGATTCCAATTATTCTTGTGACGGAACCAAAATGGAAACAACTCATGGAGGATCTCAACTCTATGGGTTGCCTAGGGCTAGTAGACAAACCTTGGGGTTTCAAAGATGTGAGGATGGTGAGAGAGCTTCTCAAGCCTTCCAATGAATTCAACCACACCTTGCGCACGGCGCCAAAATGCTGGATGGATGAGTTATGGAGAAAGATATACCACTTCCGTGAAGGAGGGAACGGATTGGCAAACTGGAAGGACAAGTACATGAAGGACAAATTTGGAGGGGCGGTCAACCCCAATGATGGATTTGCAATTGAAGATTGCCGAGAGGCGCATCACCGGCACCTCCTAGAGTTCCTGATTACGGTCCTCCATCTGGAAAAGGCCACAAGGGTGACCATCACTCTGGGCAACACCATTTTTGGCTCTCTCAGCAGAGACCAAAAAGTAGACTAGGCTCGGATAGTTTCCGGTCTAATCTCACAGCTTGTGAGTTGTGTTGGGAAGAGGAGGGCAACGCTTGTTTGCCCTTACCTCTTCCATTTTTACAAGGAAAACCAACTCCTTAGAGCGCCGGAGGAAAGGGATTGGAAGACCCGAGAGACCCTTCTCCGGTACGGGGAATCCGGTTGGGATTCCAAAAAGGCCCAAGTTTCCGATTCCAATCCGGAATCTGAGGAAGAGGTAGAGGAAGAAGACGAGGCGCCTCTGCCAACAAAGAGGAGAAAGAAAACTCCTTCTTACCGAGGTCAGGTTCCCAAAAGCCATCCAGAGGATCAATCAAAAGTGTTGAAGCCGAATCCGGGTGGAAGGGTGGATCCGTTTCAGCGACTCATCTCCATTCTATGCAAAATCCGTGCCGATTGGGAGCTGAAGACAAAGTATCTGGAGGAGATCTCCAAGTTGGTCAGCTACCCGGTTAGCGGTAAGTTGACGGCTAAGGTGGCAAAATGCATAAGGAACTTGGAAGAGATCCAAATTAAAGAGGAGGAGGTGAGCAAGCTTCAAAAGGGAATTGCTGCTTTAAAAACCAAAGTGAGGATCCGAGAGGAGGATGCACGCGCTGCAAGGGAGATGGCGGACACAGCTTGCAAGGCGGCGGATATAGTCAAGGCAACCCTAGGCAGCCCAAGGGAGGCGTTGACAAAGGCAAGGCTTTTCGATGAGGAGGTTCATTGCGAAAAGACGATTTCCGATTCTCGGTTAGTCCGGATTCTTTCCAACTTTGCCAACCAGGTGGAATTGACGGTACAAGGAGTGCGCAAAGCGGCAGACCAGATGGTAGAGGGAGCCAGAAACTGATGGGTGCCTTGACTTCACTTGGGGTACGGCTCTCAAATCTGTCTCTTCCAGATACCTTTTCAAGTTGTGAGAATCTACAAATAAGGAGGACGGAAGTGACAGCAAAGTCCAAGAAGACAAAGCCCAAGCCAAGCAAAACGCCGGCGTTGACTTCAAGGGTCAATATGGATGCAACACCCCACCTAGCATCTGCTAGCAAGGATTGGAGTTTGGACTTGAGTGATACTTTTGAAGCATCCAATCGTAACTCTGAGCAAGAAACACGAGAGGCATAGGACAAGGATAGTCTAGGAACTTAAGAACTTAAGTATTTAAGTTAGGATCTGGAACTGGATCCAAATTCGGTCCACTGTGGAACTAGAAGTTTCTCGCCCAAATTTTCCCACACTTATTGCGTGCGTTTTTGAAATTTCCTGTTATATAAGGCAGCCTTTGCAAACAAGGCTTGGAGTCTTTCATTCTCAAGTCTCTTGCTCTTCTACTTGCTCTTTTGTTGTGCGTCTCTCCCTAGTTTGGCATGGCTGTAGAGTGAGGAGTTAGGAAATTGTGAAGTAGATTTGTGGAGGAATTCTCCCCTTGGTGTCTTCTATTCTGATTCCAAGTGTATGTGAGTGGGTTGTAAGAGTTGGGAGTGGATTTCAATGCCTTAGCACGTGTAGAGCTCTAGGATTCCAAGTGAGAAAGCCGTTGATAGGCTAGGCAAAGATGGAGGGTATCTTTAGCTGCGCTAGAACTCACGGGTTTTAAATCCGGTTGAGAGTCCGATCTTCTATGAGGTCTTGCCATTCCAGTAGGTAAACGGAAGGACTCTGGCTGATGTTGGAATGGACGGGTACACTTGTAGCCATCTAGCTTTGCATGGATCAGGAGTGGCATTGAAGTCGTTGTAGTATGAGAGGATTGTACGGAGGGTTGTTGTGTGACTTGCAAATTGGAGTAATCTTTGGATTGTTGTGAAGGACCAAACCGGATACGAATTAGCTTAGGAGAGTAGAGTGTAGGAGAGTGGGTCTTTAGCCACTATAAGTCACGGAAGGAGTGGTGGGCCTACCACTTTCAAAGCAAGCGGCAACCCCTCTGATGGTAAAACAGAGGAAAAACAAAATCGGAGAGACCTATGTGAGGTGGGAACAAAATCTTGTCAAAGAACAGATTTCAACTCAGGACCGCAAACTTTTAAGTCCTGGGAGTTTTGGTAGCTAGAGAGGACCAAATAGCTAGTTGGACCGGCAAGTGAGAGTAATCCGGTTGGTAGTTTTCCGGTCGCGCATGTATTTTTGGTCAGGATATTGGATCGAAAAGTAGGAATTTGATACTGATTGGGCTTAATTACTTAGTAAGGCTAGATACTTCACAGGATCTTGTGGGTGTGATCTATAGAGTCACTAAGTTATACTTTAAAGAGATTTTTGCCGGTATAACGAGGAATCATTTACCTTGTGCTGCAACAGATGTCCCATAACTTCCAAATCTTGGACTCGCTTGGGCAAAAGCAAGGTAGTAGCACGGGCTTTTAAAAGTGCCCTTTACGAGTTGGCCATCGCTAACACATAGATTGATCAATTATGTCTTTAGAGTGAAGTGGAGGACAAGTTGGGTGGGACTTGAAGCTATCCTAAGGTAGGCAAAGTTCATCATTTGATGGCAGAAATGTCAAAAAGGGATCTTGAAGTTGCGTTCAAGTAGAGATTGGTTAGCCTTGAATTCATCCTAAGTCAATTGAAAGATGTGTTAGGCTAATTGAGCCTAGCTCAAAGCCAATGAGGGCAATCTGAGAGAGTTTCAAAGTAGGTAGGTCCAATTAGATTAGGTCCTCCCTTGTCAAAAGTCTAGGATGAAGGACTATGGACCTATCTTATGCCACCTTTGGAGACTTAGCCACTTGACCAAGCAAAGTGACTTGGTGCATTGCGGGGCAAGCTACCCGAGAACATAGTGCATGTGTGTAGGAGGTGGGCTACCTTGTAAACTTGACACTACCGACAAAAAGTAATGTTGATGAGGACATTGATGCTGTTTAGTGGGGGTGAGTGTCACATCCCTCACTTTTAGGTGTGCCCGTTCCACCTTGGTAAGTAAGGGAGACCTTAGGGGTGACTCCCCTATATCTTGCAAGAGATAAGGTGAGAGGATGTGAAGTCCCGAGCAATCAGAGCGCCCTATTGCTCTGGTCAAAAAGAATTTGTTGGCGTGCCTTTTATGCCTAGAAAGTTAGGGAGAAGATGCGTCCATGGGTCCAAAGAACATGCGGATCCAAGTTGGGAGTCAAAAGTTATGGCTCTTCAAAGTTGGCAGTGTCCCGGTCGCGACTCCAAGGTGAGTGACATGAGAGTAGGGTTTCTAGGAAAACACCTAGGCAAAAAGGGGCATGTCACATATAATTGGAAAGGTATTGAGACAAGCATTTTAGAATGCTAAGGCTCAAAAAGAAAGGAGCTAAAACCTAAATGTTATGGGCAGCCAAAGGAAGGAGAGTCCCGCACAACTCCTCTTCCCGAGAGATCCGGATCTTTGGAGGGCCATAACTTCCTCAATACTTGTTGTGTTGGAGCAAGTAAATAGCTCCCAGTAATTTAAAAAAAGTACAAATCAAGATAATGGGCTTGCATGTTGTATTTGATTCCAGCAGGTAAAAGTTATCCTGATGGCAGATCGGAACGCTATTGGGGCCCGGTTTTGGGTTTTGGGAGGGGAATTGCGTGGTCTTCCAAAACGGGGTGGGTCTTGGATATTCCCTAAGACCCTAGGAAGCGGGGGTCACCTAATTCCGCAGAGAGTATTATGAGGAGGGGTGGTCTCCCTCCTCACTCCCGGATGGTTCCATGATGAGCCATAGTGGCCATGGGTGGTGAAGCAAGTGTTGGGGCCTCACCACCACTTGATATCGGTAGGGTGGTGTCCCGCTCCACACTAGGCCAAGGTATGAGTCCCAATTGGTGAATCTTGGTTTGTAAGTCTCGTGGTGAGTTGCTAGTGTTGATGGTTGGGCCTAATGGGGAGTTGGGCATAGTCCACGGGCGGTTAGCACCAGTGGGGAGTAGTGCCTCCATGGAGTGCTTGGACATCAATGGAAGTTCCGCCCCATGTCATCAAATGACATGCCTAGTGTCTTGTGCGAGTTAAAGGAAAGGAGTCATGAGGAATGGGAAATGCATGACTAAGAGTTGAAACCTAACATTGTAGATGCGTGGCATGTGCAATGTTAGAAGATTGTGACTTTTAGTGTCACGGCAAGTTAAGTGCTACAAGAGCACTTTGGGGGAACAAAAAGGGATAGTGACACTAAGGGGCACAACACACCCTAGGAGATGGGGGCTTGCCAAATCCCACAACAAGTACTATAGGGAGGGCTGGTCTCCCTCCCCACTCCCTCTTGGGAGTCATGGTGAGTCTTGATGGCTCAAGGTTGGTGGTGAGGGAACTCACCAACACTCCAAGATCCCATGAGGCACTTATAAGGGTGTCTTGTGGTACCGGTTGGGTGAGTCCCACTCTTGCTAGGCCATGTTCTAAAGTTCCAAATTGGAAGTCCTGGTTAACGCTAGAAAAGCGAGTAGCAAATACAAGTGTACTAGCATGGAGTTGGGATGATACTCAAGGGCGGTTAGGACCATGGTGAGTGGTGCCATCATAGGTCTTAGCACAATAAGGTGGAGGTCACGCCCCATGCCATCAAGTGGCATGCCCGGTATCATGTTGGGAGTGTGTATATTAAGAGTCCCAAAGACTAAGACTTAAGACAATGAGGTTGGAATAGGACTAATACTGGGGGTGCTTAGCATGTGCAGTGTTAGGTAGTTGGTGACCCGGGTGGTATTGGAATCAAAGTAAAGGCAAACTTGGAGTTGACTAAATAATGGAGAGTGTTGTTTGGATCGCGACAATCTATCTCTTGGTGAAACACAGTGTTCATGAGGGTGGTAAAATTTGAAGGGGCATTGCATAGACCAAAAGGCATCACCAAAAACTCATAGGACCCATAATGGGGACCTACATGCCGTCTTTCCAATATCTCTAAGTGCAACTCGGATCTAATAGTAACCTGATGTAGCAGCGCAAGGCAAGTAAATTCCCCGTTATACTCACAAAAATCACTCTAGAGTATAACTAAGTGACTCTAAAGATAGAACCCACGAGATCCTATGAAGTGTCTGGCTTTATTACACAGTTAAGCTCAGTCATTACCCAAATCCTACTTTCTGGTCCTAAGTCTAAAAATGGAAATACCAAAACACCTAGAAAAAACTACCGACCAAAATTCTCTTGCCTTTCCACCGTACTAGCTATCCAGTCCGTAAAATTACCACACCCCCAAGATCTTACAACTTCCGATCTTGGGTTCTCCTCAAGACTAATCCTTGCCGGACTATTCACATATATCCTCACTCTTATCCGATTTAGTTTTACCTCTGTTTTACCATCAAAGAAGTCACCACTTGCTTTTGAGAGTGATAGGCCCACCACTCCTTCCGTGACTTATAGTGGCTGAAGACCCATTGTCCTACACTCTACTCTCCTAAACTAATCTGGACTCAGTTTGGTCTCTCACAATTATCCAAATAGCAATCCAGACTACAGGTCACACAAAGACCCCCCGTACAATCCTCTCATACTACAACAACCTTGATGCCAATTCCTATCTGTGCAAAGCTAGGCGGTTACAAGTGCACCCGTCCGTTCCAGCATCTACTAAAGCTCTTCCGTTTACCAACTAGAGTGGTGAGACCTCACAGGAGATTGGACGCTCAGCCAAATTTTTGATTCGGGAGTTCTAGCACGACTAAGGATCTCCTCCCTATCCGCCTAGCCTAACAATGGCTTTCTCACCCAGAGATTTGAAACTCTAGACGTGCTGAGGAACTGAAGTTCACTCCCAACTTTTTACTACCCACTCACATGCACTTGGACTCAAAAATGGAGACACCAAGGGGAGAAATCACTCACAAACCTACTTGCGCCCTTCTAACTCCTCACCATACCGCCCTGCCACACTGGAAAGAGACACAAAACAAGAGAGCAAGTAGAAAACACAAATGACTTGCAAAATGAAGACTCCCAGCTCTCCTCGCAGGGACTGGCTTATATACAAGAAAAACCTAAAATTCAAAAGGGCAAAAAGCTCATTGCCAAACTTGCGGTCCAACCTAACACTGTTGGACCGGATTTGGATTTGGATCCGGGTATACCTTCCTTAGCGGAAGTACTAATCCTATCTATTTGTCTCCTTTTGTTGACTATCAGTACCAGGATCTATCTCCTCAAAGATCTTGTTCAAGTTCCGGTTCCATTCCCCCTCCACAAGGTTAGAAATTGGGGCACCTTGGCTGGATCTGAGCATCAAATCCAGGTCAATTGCAAAGCCAGGTGTATTGGCCAAAGAGATCCTCCACCCTGATCTCTTGGACTTAAGGATCTTATTTTTTCCCTCCCTCTAAACTGGCACATCCGGAAAAGATTCCGGTAAGGACAAATCCGAGAGTTCCACTCTCCTGGAGCATGTAGCTCTAGTCAACTTCCGGCTGCTCTCCTCCATCCGATCCGCAGCCGTCCGTGCCTCCATCATTGTCACTTCTACTTGTTTGGCAAAATTGGTGACAATTCAGACTGTCCGAGAGTTGGATAGCTTCTTCTCCTTATGTATCTCTTTGTCAAACAGCTTGGCTTTAATGGCAGCCATTCCGATTTCCTCCAAGGTGGCCTTCACCCGCTCGACTATCTTTTGAGTCTCCTTTGCCATCTCTCAAGTTGCGGTCGCTTCTTCCTTTTGAGCAAAGAGTTCCGCCTTTAAGGTATCCACCTCCTTTTGCAATCTGCGGATCTCTTTCTCCTGCTTCCAGATCTTGACCGGATTTGTGATGCAGATTGCTACCTTCTCTAGTAACATATGGTCCGATGGCGCATCCACTTGCTTTCCAATCATATACAGGATTCTCCTCTTGACCTCCCAATCTGCCCTCACGTTGCAAAGGATAGCAATTAGGTTGTTAAACGAGTCTTGGAAATCCGTTTCTTCCAAAACCATCTTCTCAACTTTTGCTCTTCCTACTGGGGCCGATTTGTCATGACCAAAAAGCGTACTGCGCTTGTTTGGAGGCGTCATCTTCTGTCGCTTGGGTGGTGGCATCAGCTGCTCTCCCTCTTCCTCGGATTCCATATCTAATTTGGAATTAAAATCGGCTTCATCATCCGTTTCCGATTTGCCATATTTGAGGAGGACTTCTTAAGTCATCCACATCTTTTTGTCTTTGTCGGTGAGAAATTGGTAGTCCCGATAAAGATGGAAGAGATAGGAATATACCGGAATGGCCCTACTCTTCCCGACTCTACTGACAAGCTGGGCGACCAAATCGGAAGTAATTCGAGCCCAGTCTACTTTCTGATTCCCACTAAGAGCACCAAAAATTGTGTTGTCTAAGGTGATTGTCACCTTTGTTGGCTTTTTTGGATGAAGGACCAGAATCAAGAACTTCAAGAGATGGCAGTGTCAATTGTCTATGCAATCCTTGATTGCGTATCCATCCTTTGGGTTCACGGCACCCTAAAACTTGCCCCAGATGAACTCATCTTTCTGGTTTGCCACTTCTAATCCCCCTACTCGGAAACTATACACCGCTCTCCAAAATTCCTCATTCCAGAGGCTCTTAACTCCTTGCATGGTGTTATCAAACTCATTAGATACTTTGCCCAAGAGTTCTCTCACCATCCGCTCTTCTCTAAAACCCTACGGTTTCTTTGCAAACTCTAGACAACTCATGGAAATGAGATCCTCCATGAGCTGGGACTTTTCCAACTCTGTAGAAGGAATAACCGGAATCACTTTCCGATGTCTTGATGGAAATTCCTCCATCATGTAGATACTCGTTATTTATTTATGCTTGTGTTGATTTCAATACATCAACAGTTGAGGCAAAAGGAGTAGTCGTGGTGAGAATCACGGTTTGGTGACAGAGCAGCGGCCATAGATTCCAGTGAGCTGCGCCGTCTTGTCACATGCACAATTCAAGGGGGTAGATAACGGGTTGGCTGAGCCAATTTCCTGCCTCACTAACTGCCAAGTCGTGAGCCGCCATTACCGCTCGACGAGTCTGATGGAATTCAAACCCGGACCGGCGGGCGGCCAGAGACAACCGCTTTTCCAGTTAATCAAATCCACGACTTGGCGACTGAAGACAAACGTTTGACACTATTATATGCTCGCAAGGGCATGTGGCTACTTTACAATGATGTTTATTTTGTAATTTAATCATTTTCATATGTTTATTTAGATGTTTTGAAAGGCTCATATATTTTGCCTTTGTTTGAATAAAAATACTAAGGGAATAGAAGTCAATGGGAAAGGTATAAAAAGAAAAAAAATTTGGCATCTATGGTGGGGTTAGAATAGAGAGGGGCATGAGCTGATGTGCTCCACCTCCCTACCTTAGATAGGATCAAAATTATGGAGGAAAAATCCCTTAGTTGTTGGAAGTTAGTGTATGAATGTTGGTGGGAAGAAAGAAAAAAAATTCCAAAACTTTGATGTAAGAGATTTTTCGTGTATACATGATTTTGAATTGAAATTTGAGAAGATTGTTTCTTGTGCAATTACCTTTCCAAAATGAGTTTGCAAGTTTGATTTGGAGTTATGATGCAAAAGTTATGAGTGTTTGAATTTTGGAGTCAAAAAACCAAACTATGAAGAAAAGCTGAGAGTTCAACAAGCCATAACTTATGATTTGTATATCATTTTGCAACAAGATTTAGATGAAGTGTTTATATTAGTCTCGGCTTTTTAGAAAGTCTTTAAACTTGAGATTTGAAGCTTAAACAAGAAAGTTATGGAAGTGTGAAGGTTTGGAGGTGGCTGCCTTTTTGTTACGAGAAGGCTAAGACTTTGAAGAGCTACAACTTTTGGACAGTATGAAATTTTCTTTTCAAATTTTTAGGATTGATAATTTGTTGTCATAGCTTTTCAAATTGTTTTTAATCATTTTATTTGAAGTTTTATTGAAGAAGTTATAGTGGGTAGAAATTGGGAGTTTGGGTGCTCTCTAAAAAATTTGGGACCTACACTTTGATTGACTAGAGTTTTTGGACAAAGTTTTATTTTGAAGTGCAAACTTTGCCGATTGTAGCCAGTGATATCATTTTTCTAAAGTGATATCACATTTCTATGAGTGATGTATAGAACAAAAGTTATAGAGGTTTATAGTGGCAGTATTTGTTTTGTAAGGAGGAAGAAGAGCCTCTATTTTGAACCCGCATAACTTTTTGACAGTATCTTAAATTGAATTGAAGTTTAAAGAAATGTTAGAGGGTTAGAAGAACTTTTCAAATTGCTATTATACTTAGCATTTGAATCTTTGAGCCATCTGTGGCACTAGATAGAAAGTCGCTGTTTTTCTAGGACTTGTTATTTGTGATTTTCTCCATTGTTTTTATTAAAACATGAAGACTTGAAGACTTGAAGATTTCAAGAGAAATGTTTTGGGTTTATTTTTTATGTATGTGTGGGATGTGGCTTCGTTATTCCTAGCCGATTTTGGAGGCTCGTTTGTCAATTCATTTCCATTCTGTTTTATAAATCTTGTTGCGGGCAGTTTGGATTAAATCAAACTTAACCCCATTTATTGTTGTGGTGACGAAGTGGGATTGATCACCCACATGATTAAGACTTGCTCTGTTCTTACGATCTGAAGTTTTGGCCAGCAGATCGTGAATTTGATTTTAGGATCCCGTCATACGGACAGCAGCTCGAGTCTGGTGTCCCGATCTACCCGTCCCGTATCTAGTGGGCTCTTATCCCTACCTTGACTCTTATATCCTTAAAGCCAGCCAAAAGATAAGCCAACGGAAGACTAAAGACTGAAGATTTGAAGAAAAGATCAAGATTGACGACAATTTTAGTCGGCAACGCACGATCGCAGCAAGACACCCTGCGTGTTTCCAAAGCGTGCTCCTCTCAACCCGACACCGGAATTTCACTTCCTCTGCAGAGGAGCTAGATGGTCCAGCTCTCGTCTTGCGTAGCTACGGCATGGACACAAACTAATCCGTTTGGGCCCTTCTCAAAACTACCTCACTTTCTCCTAGCTGCATGTTTTGTTCCTCATTTTTTCTCTCTGATTTCAACCGGAAACAAAACCTACAGCACACACGCACACAATCATATAATGCAATCTCACATCCACGTTTCTACACAAAAATCCCAAGTGCGGGGCGAAAGAAGGGGGTGAAAACGCGAAAAGATGTCTCCAAAAATGAAGAATGTAAATAGGGTCTAACTGAGAACGCCAGTCTTGATATAGTCTCAAGACTCCTGATTAGTCATCATGACCATTTCCGGTCCGGTCATTGACTCTGGCTCCACTCTAATCTGGCCTTAAACCTAATCCAAATTGGATTCCCTTCCCGCCCACTATTAATTCCAACCGGGTTAGATCCGGATGATCCGCTACTTCGTTTTCCCTGTTTATTTTTAGTTTTCTTTTGCCACCTAATTGGATCCGGATTCCTAGTTTTCGGTTTCTGTTCCAACTATTAGGTAAACCAGAAAAACCAAAAATTCACGTCTCGACATTACTCCTTCCTCATCTGTGAGCATCCTTGTAAACACTATTTGGCTTCATCTGAAAAAGTAGTAGCAGTATATTTTTGCACTCTAGATCCATTCACACAAGTGTCAAGCCACTAGCCTTGCAGATTTTCAAGTTGTAGGGATCCGTTCTGGAAGACCTGATTGACTCGAAAAGGTCCCATCCACCGAGTATGCAATTTACCTGGAAAATCCTTGCGACGGTTGTCATAGAGAAGGACAAGTCCGCCTTGCCGGATTCCTTGGTCACCTGGAAGTTTCTGGTCGTAGTTTTTCTTTTGTTTGAGTTGCACTTCCGTAGTTCTCTGTAAGGCTGCATTTTGCATCTCCTCCAATTTTTCAATTGCAAGGAGTCGCAAAAGTGCATCTATTCTTGGCTTTGCATTCCAAGCTGCCATGTCTCGGAACGTCTCCACTTCTAATTCCACTCCATGAACTGCATTTTGGCCAAAGACCAAAAAGTATGGCGTTTGTCCAATCGTGTTTTTCTTTGCGGTATTGTATACATGGACCGCCAAAGGTAGTTTTTGGTCCCAATCCGTCTTATGAGCAAAAACCATCTTGTTCTAAATCTTACCAAAAATTCACATTGCGACAATTGTTTTTATAGATTTTGACATAACGTACAGGGGTGTTATGAGCAGGCTGATGAATTGGCATCAATAGTGTGTGAGCATTTAAAATTAGAATTTCCACAAGTTTTTCAACATTTGGAGGATATTCTATTATTAGAAGGAATTATAGACAATGATCCAATTTGCCTTGGTAACACACCATTTACAACTATGAGTGTAACCAAGAATTATCAATTTAACATTCACACAGATACAGACAATGTATCTTACAGATTTTTCATTTGGTTTGGTACTGATGGTAAGTATGTATTTTTGATTTTTCATATTTCTAATGTACACAATTGTGTTTATATATAGTTTTGTTTATACAATTTGAATTGTACTAACTTTGTTGATGGATTGTTGTAGGTACTATTGAGAGGAATGGTTATGATGCAACTTTCTATTTATCTAAAGTGAAATTGTTTACTAAACCTCTGATTGGAGATGTTATGCTGTGCAAAACTAAAGACTTATGGCACTGCACAAGGACTACTGGAAATAGGGGCTAGTTTGGTATAGTTTTATACCAAAAATCATCTTTTTTTAGATGGTACTCAATTTTAAAGAGTACCAAAATTGATGATGATAAAGTTTATGAGAAACTTAGAACAAGCTGGGCCATTAGTTGTGCAATTGAGTATTAGAATAGTAATTATAAATCCTGTATGCATAATCAATTTGATGTACTTTCTAGTTTAGAGTATTAGCTTTTCAAATCTAATGCATTGATATTTTTTTAATGCGTATGCTATATATATTATTTTTTTATAGTTATAGATATTATTGAAGTATACCTGGACTAATGTTCTAAACATAGATATTCTATATTTGTCAATATGTGGTTATACAAAGTTCTTTCAATTTTGTTTTATCCAGATCTATTGAGTTTGTAGAATCATTGTGAAGAATGTGCAGGCGTTTCTAATGCATTGGGTTTGAGCTCTTGTGGTGGCTACGGGGAGTTTTTGGGCTGCATCACATAATCCATGGTGGCAACGGTGGAGGTCATGATGTTGACTAGAATGCATTAGATGACACCGTCATCTGATGTTATAACAATGCCACAGTTTTGATTGTCCTAGCGATGCAGCAGCAACAAAGACTTTGTGAATTTTAGCAATGTTAATACAAGATTCTCACAATATTTGCGGAGGAGCTCAATTGTAGATTTGTGCTTTCATATATCTGAGAGGTGGAGTTCAACAAGGAAGCATTTGGAAGAAGTTGCAGAAAGGGAGCACAATGAGCATGTACCATTGACGGACTTGCCTAATCAATGAGCCTGCAATGTGTTGCCAATTGCTACTGGGAGCTTTGAGTTGGAAGGCAACTTGCCTATGGTTGGCACAAAGTGAATGACATATTCTTAGCACTAAATCCCAAGTGGGCAACGAATTTGACAAATGAAAAATCAGCTACTAACTTCCACAACAAATCCTCTATACACAAAAATTCTTGATAGAGAAATTTTACAGCAGAAACAAGTGAAATGACTTCCAAGCGCTTGAAGGTTGTTTGTTTGACAAGTAGCCATAGCAAATCACCGGATTTGAAAGGAAAATTTGGTTAATTATATTAGGAAACATTTTGGGAGTTGCACTATGGCTTCATCTGTCCTTGAGTTAGGATGATGCAATTGTTAATTGAAACTCCTGTGCAAATTGTGAAGCTTGACCGTAGCAAAGTTGCACAAAACATGTACATTTGTCCTACAGGATTGCACTTGCTATCCAGCGTAGACATCCCATTCACCAGGTACCAATTAATTTGTTGCAAAAATTTACAACTGAAGTGAACTAAGCTTGATGCACAATCCAAGAATGAAATTTTGCTTGATTGTTGATATTCTTTCTATAAGTCCATGTGATGTGAGAGGCTTCTTTTGCACTTGTGCTAGTGTTTTGGAGAGTTATAACTGATTGTAGAGATCTTTTTTGGCTCCTTCTTGGATTTATTATTTTTGATCTTGACAGATTTTTATTACTTCAGAAATTATGCATTTTCAAGCAGTTTGGGCTGTCATACTATATAGTCTATGTTGAAAGAAGGATTGATTATTTCTCAATCAGCCTAGACTATAAATTGGATATGCTAGTGAAGCATTTCATTTGTTTTTGATGCATGTACTGATGGTAGTTGACATTAGTTTGGATGTATAAATCATTTTGAACATGGATGTAGCTGCAGCTTTGAAGCTAAGTTAGAGGTGTGGAAGATATTCCATGCTACTACCACACCAAAGGACTTCAAAATCTTGATTGAGTTTTAATAATTTCAATTTGGATTAGGTATGATAAAGTTATAAACCATCTTTTGTTTTGGTCAATTTTAAGATGTATTGGAGGGAAAGATCAGGGATTAATTGTAGGATTTCATTTCCACAACATTAAATTAAAAAAATTGTTCAGTTGAATCATGTCCAATTGCAAAAAAAATCTCACCATTTAGATTTTGGTGTGCTAATCCAATTTTAGAGCTATTTAAAAATGAGAATCACAATGTGATTTTAGGACGGTCTTCATATAATGGTTTTCAAATGAATGAAAATCAAATGTGTGTATTTTGAAATTTTTCCCCAGCAACTCTAAACTAAATATTTGAACATCTAAAATGAATATGTAGGCATTTGATTTGTTCTCTTTGAATGCTTATACCTTACAATGATTGTGGGGATAATTTCTGATATCTGTATGACAAATTCCATAACTAGTGCAAAGAAGAGTATATAGTTAAATGTGCTAAAAATCTCAAAGTTTCTAGAGTTTTGCACCTAGCAATAGAAATGGCAATGACAAGTGCATTTCAGAAGAGAGGCCATGGGATTTCACAAATTGAATTAAAGAAACTTTGTACACTAATTAATGTCCATTGGAAAATGAACATCTCAAGTGCTGTGTTGAGGCAAAAATAACATGAAATTGCTATAGAAGTTGCACATGTAGGATCATGAATGGTCAATAATTTGTGAATGTAAAGCATTTGAAGTCTCCGAGTGAAAATGACATCTTTCTTTATTTTTCTATTCAAGATTTTGTACAAGGATGTCCACTGCAATCTTGACCTTCCTTACTATTGAAAGCACTTCAAAACAAGCTTCAAACACACTAAAGCTTAGAGGCACAAACTTTTTAGAAATTATTTTTTTTTTAAATGTTGAAGAGATTTTGAGAAGCATGGAATAGATTGGGGTTTTGCATGTTATATCCTTTGACTACATCTTTTTTTGGTTACCAATTTATTAGTGAGAAGAGGATTGAAAGACTTCAAATCATTTTGGCAGTTTAAGCAACTTTATGATCAAGCATTATAAGCTGTCAATTTGTTAGTAATATTATTTACTTTTTTTTTCTTATGTGATTTCTAACATATCTAGTTTGAATTTGTACAGTTACAATTAACAAAATATTGATATAACTTATCAAAATGTTGGTTTTATGTTTGATTTTGAGCAAATTCCTAAAAGCTCATAAAAAGCCTTTGACATTTAGGAGTTCATTTTTTCATCATACCACTAGTTGCTAAATCGTAAGGATAGCATTTCTAAATATTAACTGCACTATACCTTTGTAAGATGATATGGATATCCTATCTAACCATTTGAAAGAATTTTGCATACTATAAGGTAAAATGGGGATTTCTCTTCTTGCATAACTAATACTTTATTCATAAGTAATTTCAACAAAGTACACCAAAATTTGGATATCAAAAATCGAAGCTCCATTTTTGATATAATGTTTCATTTATTATTCATGCTCTTTATATAATAATTGATTAGCAAACATTGCTAATGAATTTATTTAAATGTTTTGCACAATATAAGAAATTCTTGAATGTACAATTTCAACATTAACAAATACCGCATAAGGTAACAAAAATCTAATTTATAAAGAGTTGAATGGGAGGTTTTATGTGAGTGATTATCATAGGACAATATTTTCCTTTCAATTAAATTGATTTTGCCCCCACTAGGTTGCAAGATACTATTGTTTGAATTGTGCTTCACTATTTGTATACTTCACCTTGCCTCATCTTGCCTTCATGTTGCCTTTTTTGGTGGCAACTTCATTAGGTTTTATTTAACTTCAGCATATTATTGATACCACTTTTGGGTGCTTGGGCATAAAGAGGTTAAAGTTCAAACTATTGACAATACCACTTCTGCCAGCCTTAGGCTTTTAGGGGTTCAAGCTATTCTTTGTCCCCATATTGTATTGACATTCTTTTTTACAACAATGAATACTCCATTCATAGTGAGCAAGCCAAGATGTGAATCTTACTAGAAAACAATGTTTTGTCCTTCAAGTGTATCTTGTCATCAACAATTTTCTTATTTTATTTTTGGAACCATTTCCATTAACCAATGATATCAATGACAAGTTAATTTGGCATCTAACCTAAGTTGTACCACACTCTTTGGTGCTTTATGAAATTTGTTAAGAATTTCTATATATGAAATGGTACACAACTCCAAGATCAATCTCCTCCACAACTGAATTTAGTTTGTACACATGAAATGGGCTATAGAAAAGCAACATGTTGAGATACTAATCATTTAGGACATTACATATTTCAAAAGTTGTTTAATATTAGAAGCTCCAACCTTTTGTTGGGTATTTACAAATTAAAAAATTTCAATTTAAAAAAATAAACATATGATATAGAAAGGTAGCCCGTTACTTTTTATTTTGCGCAGACTTTAAAGAAGCTAGAGAAAAGCGACTACCACTCCTACTGACCAAAATCCCTAACAACCCTTGAAGCCAAAATTATGAATGGCCCCACAAGCCAAAATCATGAACATAACAGTAATTGGCTTCATCAGCCTTTTCAATAGAATAGGAAAAGAATCTCGCAATTTCATCCATCTTGCAGACACCTCATCCCAATGGGCACAATCTGTTGTAACGACCTGCCCATCTTTGCACGGGATCCACTTTTTGCCTCTACCCGTAGGAGTCAACTGTGGTAGACTTCTATATACTTGCACACATGGCACTACAGCCTTCTTAAAGACGTTGTACAAAAGGTTTCTTTGCTTTCTAGGATGTCCTTTTAGACATAGATGGTTTGACCAACATGGTGTTGTTTTCACTGTGCCATCTACATGTTTTCACAAACATCAACTCCACTTCACAATTATATTCCAAAATTTCATCTAACTTCATTATGTTTTTCCAAACATTAACGTTTTCTGCTAACATCTCAAAAAACAATGCTTTCTTATAGTGACCCTCTTTCCCTTACTTGCGGCCCTTTTATTGTCTTCTATATCTAGCCTCCTACTTTACAAACACCACCAATAGAAGCACAAGTCAATCCTTGCCCCAATGTTACAATCGCATTGACAATTAGAGAAAAAATGAATACACACGGTTCATTGGAAGGAGGACCAAAGCGCAGTCTGAGGAAACCCTACATGCATTTGTAGAACCCTATGTGCATTTGCAAGCAAAAAGGTACATAATGTACCCTCTTTGTAAAACGGTGTACTTGTGTCCCCTCGAATGCACTGCATTTGGGAAACTTCTTATATTAGGATGCTATCAAGAATATTCTTTCAAAATTAGATTCTCCATGTCCAAAAATGGAGGGATACGTACCTTCAAAATTTACAAGTTCAAAACCCTCCACTCATTATTGACTGGTCAACCCAAAAGTCAACACTTCTATATCTTTCAGAAAACCCCCACTTGACCTAAACATTTTTTTAAAAAAAACTTTGTAATCCTATAAAGATTCCAAATCCAAAAAAAATTTCAAAAAAGTCAATATTGAAATCACAATTAACCTCCAAAGTCCAAATTGGCCATAAACAAAGGTTGCTATATTTGACAAACTATAATTCTAATTTCAAATTCAAAACCATATTTGGGTTCCTTGACCTTGAAAATGGGGAGGTAGGTTTTGTTAGATTTTCAAAACACTAAAAATCCGCTTTGTAAATGTCAACCCTAGAAGTAAACAAAAAATTAAAAGTTGCCATATCTCATCAATGGTGATACTTTTTTAGGTCAATATTTTGAGAGGACATCCGCAACCCTCACAAATGGGGGGGTAGGTCAAATCAAAACCTAAATCCAAGCCGGCCAAAAAGTCGGAAACACCCTTGTAAATCCCAAAACCCTAAATTCTAAAACCCTTATTTGCCATTCACATTCCCCAACGTAACCCTTGTTTGCCATTCACATTCCCTGATGTCCCCCTTCATTTGTTTGTCTATCCCTTTGTTCACCTATGTATTCCTTGTTTGCCAATCACGTTCTTCAGTATACCCCCTTGTTCATTAGTGTACCCTCATTCGCCATTCATGTTCCCTAATGTATCCTCTTGTTTGTTGGCATACCCCTTATTTGCCATTTGCGTTTCTTGGTATACCCCTTTATTCATTGGTGTACTCTTAAGTTCATTGATTGCGTTTCCTAGTATATCCCTTTGTTTACCAATGTATCCCTTATTCGCAAATCACGTTCCTTGGTGTACCCTTTCATTCACTGGTGTACCCTTGTTCGCCATTCATGTTCCTTAGTGTACCCCCTCATTTGTTTGTGTACCCCTTATTTGCCATTTGTGTTCCCCAGTGTACCCCTTCATTTATTGGTGTACCCCTTATTTGCCAATTGTGTTTCTGGTGTACCCCTTTATTTGTTGGTGTATTTTTAGGTCTGTTGATTGCGCTCTCTAGTATACCCCTTTGTTCACCAATGTATCCCTTGTTCGCCAATTGTGTTCCTTGGTGTACCCCCTCATTCGTTGGTGTACCCCTTGTTTGCCATTTGTGTTTCCAGGTGTACCCCCTCGTTTGTTGGTGTCCCCTTGTTCGCCATTTGTGTTCTTGGTGTACACCTTTATTCATTGGTGTATTCTTAAATTTGTTGATTGCATTCTCTAGTGTACTCCTTTGTTCACCAATGTATCTTTTGTTTGCAAATTGCATTCTTTAGTGTACCTCGTCATTCACTCATGTACCCCTGTTTGCCATTCATGTTCCTTGGTGTACCTTCTTGTTCACTGGTGTGCCTCCATTTGCCATTCATGTTCCCTAGTATCCTTTGTTCACTAGTGTACCCCCATTTGCCATTCATGTTTCCTAATGTACCCCCTTGTTCACTAATGTACCCCTATTTGCCATTCATATTCTTTGGTGTACCCCCTAGTTCAATAGTGTATCCCTTAATTGTCATTTGTGTTTCCTGGTATACCCCTTTATTTGATGGTTTACTCTTACGTTTGCTATTTGTGTTCCCTAGTATACCCCTTCATTCACCAATGTACCCCTTGTTCACCATTTGCGTTCTTTAGTATACCCCTTCATTCATTGGTGTATCTCCATTCACCATTCATGTTTGCCGATTTAGCCCCTTGTTTGTTGGTGTAACCCTTCTTCGCCATTTGCATTCCCTGGTGTATCCCTTCATTCATTAGTATACCCCCTATTTGCCATATCTGTTCCTTGGTATACCTCTTTGTTCACTAGTATACTCCTTTGTTTGCCATTTGTGTTCCTTGGTGTACCGTGTTATTTGTTGGTGTACCCCCTGTTTGTCATTTACATTCATTGGTGAACCTCCACATTCCAAGTTCCATTCAAGGCTATACACCTACATTTCTAATTGTGACAAATGGTGAACATAAAAATGTAGCCAAAGTCCAACTACAATAAAGTATGTAATTTTATAAGTTTCACAACATTTCTAATTTGAGTAGATAGTAAAATAGAAGACCCTCTATTTGTTAGTTGCATTCAAATTCAAACTCAAAAAATATTGTTTCCAAAAAGTAACAATACTTACTTTGTATCCCAAAATGCAGTGCAATAGAAAATGTGGCCATTCATTTTTTGTCATTCCTTTTCACTTGCATAAAAAACAAACATTCACAAAACATAAATTCGATTGCAAATTCTTTGGCACTAAACATGAAATATTATATTTCAGGAAAAATGAACAACCTTCTATTAAACTCATATCATTGCCCTATAAAGTCACCACAACACTAAAGAAAATAGAAGTGACAACATAAAAAATGAAGGCCAGGAACTAGGAGATCTCCAATGAACCTCTTCTAATTCAATAAGCAAGGAGGAGACCAAGAGCACACATTCAACTCTAAGGCACGGGACCAAAAGATCCCCAAATGAAAATCTTCTAGTTTAATACCAACAAGAGAGTAAGACAACACACATTTAACTTTGAGGCAGAGACTAAGAGATCTCCAGAAGACATTTGAATTTGAAGAGGAGACTAGGAGATGCCTAGAAGACATTCAACTTTGAGGTGGAGACCTAGAGATCCTGAAGGAAATACATATACAAGCAATAGAGCATGCACATTCAAAAGTTTGATCAAACATATACGTTCATAAAAGTAACAAAACATCTCCAGAGCAAACATTCCTCATTCAAGTCTTCCATATCTATCAAAGTCAAAATGACTTCTGATTCAATACATGTTCTAATCCAATGAAACTTATTTTTAAAAATGGATTCATAGATTTTGGCAAAACATACAAAAAATGGAAGACTCTACAACCATGATTGTTGGAAATCTACAATTGAAGGCACCACCTCTACAAAATCACTTTAAATATATAAATACAAGCTAAACCAACCACAATAAACTTACGAGCTCCAAGTTATATGGTTGTAAAGGATTGGTTCTAACATAGTTGTCATCCTTCCATCATTGATCTCAAAATTAGGACCCTTGTATTTCGAGCAATACAACACCACCTTTGGATCAGTTGTTGCCATTTTGTAGTCTAATTCACTAAGTCCACCTCCAACATTGCAATCCATAACTACACATTGACAAATCCAACATTAGCACAAAAATCACTATCCTATACTTGGTTGTTTTATCCAACACCATAAATTCAATTCAAATTGGAAAGCTCCTAAACCGCATCTTGACCAGTCTGAAGCAAATGCTACAAATGCTTTCTTCTACAATTCAAATTGTATCATCAATTGACATGGCAAGAAATTGTGAACCCATATAGTAGCATTAACACTTGCCACAAACAAGATCACAATACACAAATTTACGTCATCAACAAAATGTGTCTCTCCAAGTATGAAGACAAAGTAATTGCAAAAATGACATTTGGCAATCCAGCATTTGAAGTTTCATTCCATGCTCCATAATATTTCTATTGCACTGTAAAATTTGGAACTATGCATGATCAATTTCAAGGATTGAACTTGGACTCAGACTCATTACTTGAAGTTGAAACATGTAAACCATGAAATTTAAATAGTGATTTGATTGGTGGAGAACCCTCTACTTTATCTACAACTTCCATAGTACTCACAAATAGCATGGCAAATCTAGAACAATTTGTAGACATCCAAGGGCAATAGATTTTAACTTGGAGTCAACTCAATTGCATTGTTAAATTTTTAGTCAATCACAGCACTAAAGAGACACGACTATGGATTGCAATAGATTTTTCCTAATCCAGTGAATCATTATATTGCAAATGCAGTTGACATGTAGCAATCTCTTTAACAATTTGATTCTTCTTCCTCCACCCAAAGCTCCATAATTGCACAACAACACTTCAACATTACATCCAAGGAATTTCTTAAGCTTGAAATATTGTGCGCCATTCATTAACATGGAAACCCTCTCACTTGCTCAATTCATTCAAGAAATTTGTCAAATCATTCTAAATCTTCATGAAACCACATACATTTCTAACAATTGAAGTTGTAATTCTTTGGTTTCATCAAAATAATGATCCTACAATTTGAAAGAATGTATCACACTCTCATTCTAAAATCAAAGTTGGAAGATGCCACAAGAAACAAGCTCTACTAACTTGAAAAACCACAAGCTAAGGTTGGACTCAACATTATTACTTCAAATGCTTCATCCATAGTTGTAAAAAGCACACCTAATGCCAAAATGCAAGATGTTAACAAGAAGTACAAAACCACCAATTGCAAGAATGCTTGGAAATAAAAACCCCATTGACTTAGGTAGGATGTACAAAGACAAATGCCATGACAATTTGCAAGTCTCAAAAAAACTACAATTGCTCTAAAGGACTTATAGTAGACATTAATGGTGGCCAAATGAAATTAAAAAAGATAAGACTCAAAATGTAAAGAACTAGTCACAACTGAATCATCATTATTGTAGAGCTCCAAACCTCTACAACTTGGTGTTGCACCCGCATCGTCATCTCAACCATTGCTTCAAATTTTAGATGTTCTAATGCACATTGACAGCAACCATCTCGTGACAATTCTGACAACACAATCATAGCAAATCTCTAAATACATGCTCTTTAGCTCATACTTTGGAACTACTGCCAAATCCTATATGTCAATGAACCAAGATTTCTTGACTATCTTTGTGGATTTGATTCTCATCACCAAAATAATTGCACATTTCCATGTCTTATTATGCAATAGAACCAAATCTTGCCTTTGACTGTCAATTAAGGTGCATTACAAAAGGTCAATTCATCTTCTTAGATTTGATTCATTACAATCATGAAGATATTATTCAATATGAAACAAGCTAGGGATTTGATGGCCAAACAATGAGTGAGTAGCTCACTGTTTGAAATTTCCAAATCTTGAGATTGTTAAGTTATTATACTTCACGAGGATGCGCAAATGAAGATTGAACCCATGAAAGCAATTGTCTATACCCACTAAACTACAATCTTCATAGCCATGAGCATCAATTCATGAAATTAAAATGTTGAAATTCTAAAGAAAGACACCCTAAACCCCTCACCTCAAGTCAAAGTGAACTTCTACCTAACAAATGTCCAAAAAATGTGTTACCATATTGGTGAAATGTCCTTTGGCACCTTGCAACCTAAAGCCTACACAATCTCAAGTCAAACCCAATTGCAAGTTAGAATCAAGGATTGTTGTTTGTTGAAGTAGATTGAACTCACCTTTGATCTCCAAGAATGAAGGATGGCAACTAACCTTAATTCCTCTAAACCCTCCTTTTTTAATATTTGATCTCCATTGCTTTTGTCAATGTGGAGAAGTACTATTTAAGAGAACCTTGATATTGTCTTCTTTGAAACGTAACATTACAAAATACGATAAAAAATTGAAAGCCAGAAGACAAAGACAAGTTTAGAAGGCTTCTTCTACACTTGACAAAGGTTGTGTATACACCTTTGTTAACAAGGGCAATACTTTGCTGCAATTGCGACAATCACCAACAACCCTTTTGGTAATTTGAACCCCAAGAACAATGAAAAGCACAAAGATAACACTCAAATGATGACCAACTAACCTTTACCGCCTCTTTGAAGTTGTTCTTCCTTGACATCAAGGTTTTCCACTTGCTATGACATCCTCAACTCCATCTTCCACACTCTCACCCTCCATCTCCTCTCCTATCCCGTAATCCTCAAAGCTGAAATCTCTAAACCCCGTCTCCTCTACCACTTACCTATCCACCCTACTTGCGGCCCCTCGTTTATCTCTGACAAACAACCTTCTACTCCACAAACACCACTAACGGAAGTGCAATTGAATCTTCTCTCAAACACAACAATCGCGATGAAAATTGGAGCAAAAATGAGCACACACAATCAATCAAAAGGAAGGCCGAGGCATGGTCTAGGGAAACCCTACATGCATTTGTGAAACCCTACATGCATTCGTGAAACCCTACATGCATTCGTGAAACCCTACATGCATTCGTGAAACCCTACATGCATTTGTGAAACCCTACATGCATTCGTGAAACCCTACATGCATTTGTGAAACCCTACATGCATTCGTGAAACCCTACATGCATTTGTGAAACCCTACATGCATTCGTGAAACCCTACATGCATTCGTGAAACCCTACATGCATTCGTGAAACCCTACATGCATTCGTGAAACCCTACATGCATTCGTGAAACCCTACATGCATTTGCGACCAAAAAGGTACACGGTGTACCTTCTTTGTAAAGTGGTGTAGCCGTGTACCCCAAATGCAATGCATTTTGGCAACTTCGTATACTAAGGCAACTACCTTCACGCGAAGACTATGCAAGAGATGGCAGAACTACGTCAGCAACTGTCGCAGCTGGTGGTGCAGTACACTGTCGATGCCGATGCACTGTCAAGCGATCTCCACAGCTTGAAAGATGGGTCCCAGCCTGAAAGATGGGTCCCAGCCTGAAAGATGGGTCCCAGCCTGAAAGATGGGTCCCAGCCTGAAAGATGGGTCCCAGCCTGAAAGTGCTTGGCACTAAAACAAAGACGTGAACAACACGCCAATTCACATCGTGTCGCGTTTGCTGCGAGGTTCTAGCGCTCGCAGTCTCCTCATCATCCTCACCTCTTCCTCAGGTGCCCAGTTTAGGGCAGTGGTTGCAGTTGACGACTGAGGGTTGATTCGGGATCCATTTGCACGCAGTCATCACCACAGATGGCTTTGGATCTTGCTCTCGATGTCCGGTGCGGGGTCCCACGATGTCCATCTGGGGTCTCTTCCTGCTCGTTTGAATCTGTGGAGCGGGTTCCGAGATCTATCCGTCGGTTGTAGTGGTGGTGAGTTTTTGTAGAAGAATTTGTCATACGTAGGTGGATTCCGAAGGGGAGGTCTACGTCAGATATGTGCTGCTCATGAGGACGGAGGCAGTGGCTGTTGCGGTAATCGTAAGCACAGTTGCCCTATCTTCTGAGATGTGTAGTTGTTCCATGTTGAGCAGGCTGACAGTGGGAGTGGGTGGTATCTGCTGGATTTTGGAATATGTTATGTTATGGAGGCGGGGTTGTCTGTAGCGGTGAAGGCTTAAAGCTTTACAGCCGGCTTCGTCTGAGGTGGTAGTCGGACCATGAGTGAGCTGTCAGAGTGGGTGTGGATGTTGTGGGGTTTTTCGGGCCTGACGCTTGAGGGCAGAGAAAATGATCAATCATTTTTCTAATGCTTAGTCGGTATTCGGGAGTTAAGGGGGGTTGG
Organism: Ulota crispa; assembly: GCA_963920765.1. Lineage (NCBI taxonomy): Eukaryota > Viridiplantae > Streptophyta > Bryopsida > Orthotrichales > Orthotrichaceae > Ulota > Ulota crispa. The sequence goes on along the minus strand of OY987252.1, from coordinate 44,616 downwards.
GGGGGAGGGGAGTTTGTTTAGGGTTGGATGGGACGGGCATTAGGTTGTGCATGGTCCACTGTGTGGGGAGGTCTGCTCGGTGGGTTGGACTGTATAGGCCTGCTCGATGTAGCTCTTGTTAGATTGCGCAATACTACATGAGCTTTTTAGAAGCTTGTTTGTTTATGCTCGCAGCATGTCTTGGGAGTAGGTGGGTTAGTGCCGGAGCCATAGCTGGTATGTGGAGTTTATGAAGCAGGCTGGTGGTGTTGACAGTGGCAGTAATGGAGGATGAGATACTTCTTCCGTAACTAGGTTCCATCTGTGCCTCGAAATGTGACTGCAGTGCAGCCTGCCCTTTACTCTTGAAGAAGCAGCAGCTGTGATTGTGCATGCAATCTGTTTCGATTAATTGGTTTTGTCTTCAGCGCAGTCCGCTGTCAATGGTATCTGGGAGTCTCTCTGTGGCTAATAGAATCATGCAGTCATTGAATGAAACAGACTCTGAAATGAATTGGAGTAATGTGCTGTCATGTTTGGTGCGGCGTGTATTATATTGGACGAGCAAGCAGTTTGTAGAAAATAGTAAAAAGTGCCAGACGTGCAACCGACTGCTAAGTGTGCAATGTATCATAACGTGAGTCTGCTATATTGTTATTTCAGGGAGTGGCGGGCATCCGACATGCACCCAGTATGTGGTGCGTGAAGTTTAAGCTGGCCTGTTTTAGTGTGTCCGCAAATTCAAAGGCGAAGACATATCAGCAGACGCGACTGCAGTGAGATCTGCTTCTTCATCTTTCCAAGGCTCCTTGTCGACGCCGACGACTCTGAACTGAGAATCATCTAAATCATCTGGATGTCTCTCGTCGGCGCAGCAGGCGAAGTGCTCGAGAAAGGCACGGCGGCAGCAGATTGCAGCTGTGTCCGTGTACGGCCCAGATGACGAGCCAGCCAGAATCATCGAGCACCATCTACACCTCTCTTGACCGAACGCGGAAGGAAATCAGGCTGCTGGAGATCGTTTCAGTGGACCCTGATGTCACGTTGAAGCTCCATGTGGCCTCACTCGTTGACGAACCGGTGTTCAGTGCGCTCTCCTATGTGTGGGGATACCCTCTTGTCTGGGTGGACATCAGGGCCGATGGAGCAGCTATCTCTGTGACGCAAAATTTTGTGGACGCCGTCAGAGACGTTCATCGTCTTTGGACATCAAAAGGCTTGGACAGACCATTGGAGTCGAGGAGGCTTTGGGCAGACGCTGTCTGCATCAACCAGGAAGATGTCACAGAGAAGAACTTCCAGGTGCCGCTGATGAAAGAGATCTACTCCGGAGCCGAGCAGGTTTTATCTTGGCTGGGCAAGTCAGGCGAGCCCACCGATGGCGCCTTTGAGGCTCTGCAGCTGATCTACGATGAGCTGGCTCTCTTGCATGAGGACTCTTCAGATGACCTCAAATGGCTGGAAAGACATCCAGGGCTTTGTCACGGGTATGCAGGAGATCCGAGAGGCCCGTGGGAAAGCATAAACAGTTTGATGCACGTCTCGTACTGGAGCCGGGTGTGGATATTTCAAGAAGTTTATCTGGCGAGATCCCTGCTCCTGATCAGCGGGTCAAAAGCCTTGGACTCCGAATCTCTCCGTAAAGTACAGCAATGGCATGAGTCGGCCATCCTCGGCCGTAAATCTCCGCCTGAGCATGTCGGTGCTAGCACCTGGGCGTTCCTCCAAAACCGTCGCAGCTTGTTCGAGAGCATCTTAGCCATTGAGAAAGCCCGAGACATGATCAGTGATTTAAAACGACGTCAGTCTCGAATTCGTAGTACTCTCAAGAATGGTATGAGCGACGACGCCGTTGTATTCTACAACCAGGTTGAGACACATGTACTTCTGTTATGGTACATGGCTGGAGTACTCGAGTCCACTGATCCCAAGGACTACATCTACGCCCTTCTCGGCATCTCAGGCTTGAACATCGAGCTGGATTACAGCCCTAAGAAACCGGCCTCTGATGTCTATCTCAGTTTCTTGAGACTCTGGCAGCAATGCTGTAAGATGCTGCGCCCATACTACCCTGCCGATGCCGAATCAGGCATCTTGGACCTTTGGTTTCTCATTTTCGCTGGTGTCGCGCCGGACAACAGTCCCTCTTGGGCTCCCAACTTTCCTGCCATCGCAGCTCCCAACGTAAATGGCGAGTCATTCTCAATAGCCTCACTGAGCAAAGCTCCGGTAGGCGAGGACATGTTTGATAAAGTGGTCGAGCAGTGGCGGGTCGATGGGACGAGTCTCTACTGTCCATGCATTAAGATCGATAGGATTGCCCATACCGGGCCGGTCCTTGATGTACTAGACTTGGACCTGATTTCTTGGACCCTTGAGAGTGTCTCACAGCGACAAGGGTATCCCGCAGGTTACCATTCAGCAATCGCGATGCATCAAGCGTTGATGGGTCAGCAATTTGACGAAGACCTTGGCAACGTGGTACTGCCTACACTCGAAGATGCCTTCGGAATGATTTGTCTGTTTCTCATCCTCTCTCGCCCATCCGGTCAAGGGCCGGCCGTTGAAGACAAGGCTTTTCTGAAAAGAATGGAGTCTCTGGCACAAAGCCTCCTGATCGAGCTTGGGAGGCAAGACCAGTTCTCCATTTTTTGTGACGAACTGCAGAGGTGCATTGATGGCAATGATGCAAAAGTGTCCTCCTCCGTTGCGGATATACTCGATGGCCGGAGACTTGATGGAATCAAACTTCAGCTTGAATTGGTCTTGTCATTGTCTGTAGGCCATGGAATCGCTCAAACTAAAAGAGGCTACCTCGGCAAGTTCCCAGCATTTGTGTGTAAAGGTGACGTCGTCTGCCTTCTCAAGGGCTATGATGTCCCCGTGGTCCTTAGGGAGGTCGGTAGTCATCACAAATTTGTCGGTTCGGCCTTCATTGTCGAGCCGTTGGGTGGTCGGTCTATGGAGGAGTTGGAGGCTCTAAGGGCAAGCGTTAATATCATTGAGATGCGTTGAGCGTGAGGTTGGTTCAGTAGGGACACGCGCTTCTTGCGATTGATGTTCTTCCTCCTCGCCCGCGCTGTTGCGTCGGCATCTGTGTCACGAGATGGCCGTAAGAGTTGAGAAAGCCTCTTTGCCATGTTGTTTCGCTTGTTGGGTCGTTGTGCCCACTCCTTAATCTTGGTTTTGCCATGGTTTACAGTTTCCTCGCTCGTGTAAATGCCATTTGCATGCTTCACCTCGTCGCTAGCAAGAAGCACTAATAACAAATTTTTATTTATATTCAAAATATTAAAGTATTATAATTGTTGAAGTTAGTGAATAGAATGTTGGTTATGATGTGTTGTAATGTAGAAAAGCTTTGTAGGAGCTCCTTGTATAGGTTGACTTCTCCTTGGTGTTGTTTGTAGCCAACTAAGGTGTCATTAGAAAGGGGCAGCTCTCTTTAGTGTTGGTTTGTCTTATAAGGTTTGCCATGGAACTAATAGGTAGGAGAGTATAAGAAGGTCGTCCCTTGCTTCGGCTCCTCACCCCCTTCCATTTACTTGTATGTGTTACCTTCATTGGATTTGGGTTTAGGGTTGGGTGGTTTTAGGATTACAAGAGCATTCCCAAAAATTTGTCATCATTTTTTTCACTTGAAATTTTGTCTATCCCTCCATTTTCAAGTATGCCCTATCCAATGGTAAAAAGTTCCGCCCTAAAAATGTGACCAATTGCAAAATATTGCAAGTTTTATATTTTAAAAATGAGTTGACTATCTTCATATGAAGTGATTTTGAAGTTTGGAGTGGACCTATACCCCTATTTTTGGGTGTTGTGAATCCAATGGTAGTGTTAAATTCTTCAAAAAAGTTTAGGGTTGGAAGTTATGAGTGTTTCAAAAGTGTTATTTAGGTTGAGTTTAGGGTTTAGGATGAGGAATTTGGAGCAAAGAGTACCTCCCCCCATTTTCAAGGGTTGTGAACACAATGGAGTAATAAAAAGCCCTAATATTTGGCATATAGGGGGAGATATGGCTGATTAGACTTTTTTGACCCCCAAATTTGACTTTTAGAAAATGATTGATTTTGATATTTTGTCCTAAAGGAAAGTTGTAGGTCTTTGAATGGAGATTCTACATTGGTATAATACTTGATGAGTTGATGTTGTATGCATGAGTTATGGATGGATGAAGTTGCATCTTTATTTTAGAACTTCATCCATTCATAACTTTTACATATGGTGTTCGATTGGGGAATTTTTTATCATTTTGAATTGCTATTGGAGAGAATTATAGCATGGTATTTTATTAAAAAATTTGTGGATGAATTATTATGTATCTCAAAATAAAAGGATTTGATAAAGACCATAAAAGGGGATGGAAATATATATATATATATATATATATATAAATAATAAATGAAAATAGACATATATGAAATCTTAAACCTTTAGAGTTTAGAAAAATCTATATATCAATCTATGCTATAGATCAAATGTGCATCCTCCATTGTGTCCTTTTAAAACCCCCTAAAACCCTCCCTAAACCTAAAAATAGGGGAGTAGGTCCACTCCAAACTTCAAAATCACTTCATATGAAAATAGTCAACTCATTTTTAAAAAGTTAAACTTGCAATATTTCACAATTGGTCGTACTTTTAGGGTGGAACTCTTCACTATTAGATAGGGCATAATTGAAAATAAAGGAGTAGGCAAAATCTCAATTGAAAAAAATGATGTCAAATTTTTGGGAATGCCCTTGTAACCCTAAAACCCTAAATCCTAGAAGGTTGTAGAAGAGTGCTGTAGGGTCTAGAATGGTTTAGATACTTCTAAAAAAGTTCTCAAATGTCTATATAAGGATGATAAGGGATTCATCTTTTCTCTTGAATATTTTCAACTTCAAGAATTCGAGGTATGGTTTTTTTTTTGTTATTGTTTTGTTTTTTTTAATTATTATTTTTTAAAGATTATTATTGTAGTCATATATTGTTTAAGGTCTTAGAGGTCTATATTGATGTATATTGAATATATTGTTTATTTTTTGGTTTAAAGTTTTGCAGTTTTATTGCATTTAGGTGGTTTAACTTATGAATGTTGTTGTTTGTTGGACAAAATGCTTGTAGGATCAAATTTTTTTCACTTTCAATGTTGAAGGAGTGTTTTCAAAGTAATTTTTTGAGCAATATTAGTTTGTGTATACAATTTATGTTTTCCAAGATGACAAAGGTCATTGAGCTTTTAAGCTCCGAGGACGAGGCACCAAGGGCTCCACTAAGTCCATCTACTTTCCAAGTACCCTAAACCATTATGGATGTTGTAAAAAATCGTGTTTCTTTAGTACCTAGGTGACCACCGAATATAGAGGTGATACTTAGACGTGCTGGGGTTGTTATTTGCCTATTTGTTGAGCCAGCACATCCACTAGTTGGTTGTACAGTGAGGAGGTTGATTACTAGAGATAATAGTTCGGATGAGAACGACGATGAGCTAGTGCTTTCAATTGAGTCACTAGTGCATAGAGTACAATCTTCAAGGCAGATTATTGAGTCACCAATATGTATAGTTGAATCACCAATACATATATCAAAGTCACCAATTCATTTGCTTATTGCTTCAGTTCCTCCACGTGCTCCTCGAACGCCTAGGCCTCTTATTATTAAAAGTGGTCTTTCCAATACTCGTGTGCCACGTGCACGTTCTCATCAAAGTTGAGTCCAAGCACCAATTTCTCCAAATGTAGATGTCTCTGCATTGCGTTGTTTATACCCTCGTACAACATTAACTTGAAATAGGTCTTTAGGCCCAATCTGTTTCCCTCCCCTTTCAGAATCGTCTAGAGAAGATCTAGAGGTGAATGATCCTCAAAGGCTTGATCTAGACGAAGCTTGTTTTATGATGCTTACGTTGGATTTGCCTGCGTTGTTTGGCATCATAGCATGTCCAACAAATCGGATGGTTCCTATTAGGGATCTTCTACAGTTTGTAGATTGGCTCCACGTGATTTTCAATCCAGTAGTGGTCAAAGTATATGCAGGAAGTATTGATGAGGACAGAGAAGCCTTCAAAGCCTCTCTATTAGATATTCTTTGCATTCATTTTGGATTGACATTGACCTCTACTCACGACAATCTTACATTATCAAGGAGCCAAGTCAATGTCCCCATTTCAGCCATGTCACAAACTCTCTATTCTTTAAGAACGAGGTTATGTTGAGTCTCATTTTATGGGATGAAGTGGTCTATTTTGATTCATGAGCTTGCCATAGATTGCTTCATACAATGATATTGTCAAGAGGTCAATTTTGAGGTTCCAATGGGGTTGAACCTCTTTGATTATGGAATTTGATATCCTATGGGTGATTTGCGCCTCTTTAGATTTAGCAATCAACGATATTGTTTGCACAAATTTAGAGAGGATTTGGTACTAGAGATGTGTATTTGGATAGGCTTTGGAGCTGTAGAGTGTAAACAACTCTTTGACCCTCATTTAACAAAGGTTACGGTCTATCAAGAGCTCAGTCACGACATCCTATCTACCATTCCTAAACTAATGCTTGGTGATACACTTAGCATGATGTACACAATTTGCACTCGGCTAGCCCAATTCCAAGACTTATTCCAACGTTGGATGACTATGACACCAGTTATGCGTTGTAGTCATCTACTTAGCATCCAAATTGAGCTGACAGTACGAACGGAGATGGTGATTGATGGACGACAACTTGGCAGCAAACAAGACTTGTTTTGCATCAATGGCGTAGAAAGAGCACTAGCTGGTGTATTTGACACTCGTGATATTTCTATATAGCACCAATTTGAGCACATTCAAAGCCTATTAGAGGCTTTTGCATTAATGGTTCATGGTAGGAATGAGCGATATCCATCGGTGGACATTCAAAGCACTCTCACATTCATTTGTCAAGCATTTAGATGGAATGGCAAGTATATGGCCAACCACCTACGACAAGCGCGACATTGGGAGGATGTTGCTATAGTGGCAAAGGCTAGACAGGAAGAGAATGAGGATTTAGAATTCTTCTATGAAGCCGTAGAATTAGATCCTTCCGAGCTTTGTCCACTCATCCAAGATAACTTAGATCATGCTAATTGGGCCCCTCACACTAGAATTAAAGACCAAGCACTTTGAGGACTTATGCTTAGAAGCACCTTTGGAGGCAAGTTCCTTCCAAAAGTTGGCATTTACACTAATCATATAGGTGCAGCACGTCACTACTTAGGCCTATATGGGACACAATGGAGGATGCACATTTGATCTATAGCATAGATTGATATATAGATTTTTCTAAACTCTAAGGGTTTAAGATTTCATATATGTCTATTTTCATTTAATATTTATAAATACATATATATATATATATATATTTATATTTCCATCCCCTTTTATGGTCCTTATCAAATCCTTTTATTTTGAGATACATAATAATTCATCCATAAATTTTTTAATAAAATACCATGCTATAATTCTCTCCAATCCAAAATGATAAAAAATTCCCCAATCGAACACCATATGTAAAAGTTATGAATGGATGAAGTTCTAAAATAAAGATGCAACTTCATCCATCCATAACTCATGCATACAACATCAACTCATCAAGTATTATACCAATGTAGAATCTCCATTCAAAGACCTACAACTTTCCTTTAGGACAAAATATCAAAATCAATCATTTTCTAAAAGTCAAATTTGGGGGTCAAAAAAGTCTAATCAGCCATATCTCCCCCTATATGCCAAATATTAGGGCTTTTTATTACTCCATTGTGTTCACAACCTTTGAAAATGGGGGGAGGTACTCTTTGCTCCTTCAAATTCCTCATCCTAAACCCTAAACTCAACCTAAATAATACTTTTGAAACACTCATAACTTCCAACCCTAAACTTTTTTGGAGAATCTAACACTACCATTGGATTCACAACACCCAAAAATAGGGGGATAGGTCCACTCCAAACTTCAAAATCACTTCATATGAAGATAGTCAACTCATTTTTAAAAAGTCAAACTTGCAATATTTTGCAATTGGTCACATTTTTAGGGTGGAACTTTTCACCATTGGATAGGGCATACTTGAAAATGGAGGGGGGGGGAGGTAGGCAAAGTCTCAAGTGAAAAAAATGATGTCAAATTTTGGGGGTGCCCTTGTAACCCTAAACCCTAAACCCCTAAACTCACTTGATGTAGGGATTGGGATTTCCAATCTCTCAAAAGGCCCCAATTCATCTTCTTCCACCCAAAGCTCTATACCCATACAACAACGCACCAACATCAGGCTCCAAGAAATCCACAAAGCTTGAATTCTGGTACTCCACCTACTCCAATGAAAACCATCTTTTTTGCCTATAAGGTTTGAGTTATTAATCTAATAATTTTGAACATACCTTTAGCACTATGCATTTTTAGCAACTCTAAATATAAGTCCTTTGATTCATCAAATCAACTTCTATTAGAATGAAAATATTACATTGTGATTTTAAAAACAAAAATATAAAATGTCAAGAGCAAGGACATGTAGTCAATGAAATACATGCGAACTATGGTTGAGCTTTGTAGAGTACTTCAAATGCTTGATCCATATCTGTAAGAAAGACACCTAGCACCAAATGGCAAGATGTTGATAGGAAGAAGACATCCAATGACTATAGAAATGCCTCAAAATCCAAACCATATCGACTTAGGTAAGATTTGTAGTCAACATTGCTATGCCAAACGACATGGTGTAAGGCAACTATGTTTTCAGTGAAAGAATTGTAGTAGAGTTTATTGATACCCTAATCAAACTCAAAAATAGCATATTTATGGAACAAAAAATTGGCTGCATGTGATTTGCTGTTGTTGAGCTTCAAATGTCCAAGTCCTATTCCGACAAGCACAAACTAAATCCAGCCATAACCCAAAGTCATTGATGGTCTTTAGCAAATTGAGTACACCAAACTTGAAACAATTTTTACACCAAGATCATGCTGAAAGAAAAAATTCTTGCATTTTGCTCAAGACTTTCAAATAGTCATTGTTGATTGAAAGCCATAAATGTATTGTGAGCAAAGGTTTACAAGGAAGGTGTACCACACAATTCCTTCCAGTGAATTGAGGTGTACCATTGTATTCTCAATTGAATACAAAAATATATTCTCTCTGTTAAGGTTGAATTTAAGGGTGTTTCATTGCAACCTTAAACATGATGGTACATCCTTAAATGCAAACTCAAATGTGATGGTACACTATCAAACTTTGTTGAAAGTGGACCTAGCTATATGACTTAGGCTTTAAGGATATTCATGTTGCAAAATCCAACTCAAACTGTACGCCAACAAACATAGAGGTACACCACCAAACACAAATGGTAAATATGAGGATACACCAACAAACACAAATGGTGAATGCAAAGGTACACCAACAAACATAAATGGCAAATACAAAAATACACTAATCAACATTAGGGTACCCTCATGTTTGCCATTTGTATTCATTGGTGTACGCTTTGTTTGCCATTGTGTTCCTTGGTGTACCCCTTTATTTGCTAGTATATCCCTTGTTTGCCATTTGCATTAGCCAATGTACCCCTTCATTTGCTAATGTACCCCTTGTTTGCCATTCTCGTTCCTTCATGTATTCCCTTGTGTGTTGGTGTACCCCGTGTTCACCATTCCCATTTCCTAGTATACCCCCTTGTTCACCATTTCCATTTCCCGGTGTATCCCTTCCTTCACCATTCCTATTCCCTGGTGTACCTCTTGTTTGTTGGTGTACTTTTGTTCACTATTCCTATTCCCTCAGTACCTCTTTGTTTATTGGTATACTCCTTGTTCACCATTCCCATTTCCTGGTATATTCCCTCATTTGCTAGTGTACCCTTGTTTGCTATTCACATTCTTCTATGTACCTCCTTGTTTGCCATTCACGTTCCCTAGTATACCTCCTTGTTTGCTGGTGTACCCTTGTTTACCATTTGCGTTCCCTGGTGTACCCCTTCATTTGTTGGTGTACCTTTGTTTGCCATTTGCGTTTGCCAGTGAATTCCTTTGTTCCTAGGTGTATCCTTTGTTCACCATTCACGTTCCCTGGTGGACTCCTTTGTTCCCATGTGTATCCTTTAATCGCCATATGCGTTCTTGGATGTACCCCTTTGTTTGCTTGTGTATTCCTTCTTCACCAGTTGTGTTTGTCAATATACCCTTGTTTGCCATTTACATTTGTTAGTGTACCCATTCATTCTTTGGTGTATCCCTTGTTTGCCATTCATGTTCCTTGGTGTACTCCCTTATTTGCTGGTATACCCATGTTTGCCATATGTGTTCCTTGGTGTATCCTTATTTGCCATTTGGGTTTGCCAGTGTATTCCTTTATTCAAAGGTGTATTTCTTATTCAGCGTTTGCGTTACCCGGTGTACCCTTTTGTTTCCAAGTGTATCCTTTGTTGGCCATATGTGTTCCCAGGTATACCCCTCTATTCCCTAGTGTACCCCTTATTCATTAGACATGTTTGCTAGTATATCCCTTGTTCCTTGGTGTACCCTCTATTTACTATTCATATCCATTGGTGTACCCCCACATTTCATTTAAGGCTATACACCTACATTCCTAATTGCAATAAATGGTAGACACAAAGATACAATTGGAATTCAACTAAATAAAGTATGTAAATTTACAAGTTGTTTCAACAATTCCAATTTGAATAGATGGTACAATAGAAGGCCTTTTATTTGTTAGTTGCAGTCATATTGAAATTCAAAAAAAGTTGTTTGCAAAAAAGATATCAATACTTATTTTGTATCCCAAAATGCACCAAAGTAGAAAATGTGACCATCCATTTTTTGTCATTCCTTCTCACATGCATAGAAAATAAACATTCATGAGACATAAATTCAACTGCAAACTCATTGGTATAGAACATGAAATATCATATTTCAAGAAAAATGAACCTTCTATTAAGCTCCTATTGTCACCCAATAAAGTGAATACAACACCAAAGAAATGGAAGTGACAACAAAAAAAGGAAGGTCGGGGATTGGAAGATCCCCAATGAACCTCTTTTAGTTCAATAGCAACAAGAAAACCAAGGGTGCACACATTCAACTCCAAGGCAAGGGACCAAAAGATCCCCTAATGAAACTTTTATTATTCAATAGCAAAGAGACCAAGATGACACGCATTCAACTCTAAGGCAAGGGACTCAAAGATTCCCTAGTGAAACTCCTCTAGTTCAATAGTAACAAAGAGAGCAAGACAATGCATAGTAAACTTTGAAGCGGAGACTGAGAGATCCTTGCAAGACATTCAAGTTTGAGGCAGGGACCACAAGATCCCTAGAAATCAATCAAGTTCAGTGCAGATAACGGGAGATTCCCAAAAGACATTGAACTTTGAAGTGAAGACCAAGAGATCCTTGGAGGAAACACATCTATAAGCAACAAAGCATACACATTCAGAGGTCAATCATAGATATCATAGAAGCAACAAAACATCTCCAGAGAGAACATTCCTCATTCAAGTCTTCCGTGTCAATTAAAGTCACAATGACTTCCAATTCAATACATGTTTTGAACTAATAAAAGTTTTTTTTTAAAATTTGATTCACAAATTCTAGCAAAACACATGGAAAATAGGAGACTCTACAACCATGATTGTTGAAAACCTACAATCAAAAGTACCACCTCTACAAAATCACTTCAAATATGTAAACACAAGTTAAATCAACCATGATACAGTTACAAGCTCCAAGTTATATGGCTATGAATGATTAGTTTTAAGATAATTGTTGCCCTTCCATCATTAATCTCAAAAGTTACAACCCTTGTATTTAGAATCACAGAAGACCACCTTTGAATTGGTAGGTGCCATTCCATAGTCTAATTCATTAGATTTGCCTCCAACGTTGTGATCCATAGCTGCACACCAAACAATCAAACATTAGCACCAAAACATTGTCTAGTATTTGATTGTCTCATCCAAATCCATAAATTCAATTCAAATTAGAAAGCTTTCAAATTGCACCTTGACCATTTTGAAGGAAACGTAGCCAATGCATTCTTTTGCAATTCACTTTGTATCTTTCATCAACAGACACGGCGAGGAATTGTCAACCCACATTGCAGCACCAGCTCTTGCCACAAACAAGATCACAAAGCACGGACCTACATCATCAACAAAATGTGTCTCCCCAAAGTACAGAGGCACAGTGATTGCAAAAAGACATTGTGCAATTGAGCGTTTGAAATTTCAATCCACACTTCCTAATGTTTCTATTGCAATATAAAATTTGAAATTGTACATAATCAATTTCAAGGATTGTACTTGGACTCGGGCTCATTGAAGACGCTTGAAGTTGAAACATCTAAACCATGAAAGTTAAGTAGAGATTTGATAAGTGGAAAACCATCCACTTCATCTACAACTTCTACCCTAGCATTCAGGAATAGCTTGGTGGATCTCAAACAATCTATAGACATCCAACCTAAATAAATTTAAGGTTGGATTCAAACCCATTGCATTGTTAAAATGTTAGTCAATCACAGCACCTAAAAGACCCGGCTACAGAGTTGCAATAGACTTATACTAACCCAAAGAATCGTTGTGTTGCAAAATGCAAATTTGATGACACATTACAATTTTTTCAATGGTTTGATTCTTCTTCCTGCACCCAAAGCTCTATAACTATACAACAACACTTTGACATCACTTCCAAGGAATTTCAAAAGCTTGAAACATTGTGCGCTATTCGTTAATGTGGGAACCCTCCACCTACTCACCTCATTCAAGAATTTGTCAAATCATTCTAAATTTTCATGAAACCATACGCATTTCTAATAGTTGAAGTTGTAATTCTTCAGTTTCATCAAAATAACAATCCTACAATTAAAAAGAATGTATCACACTGTCATTTTAAATTCAAATTTGGAAGATGTCACAAGGAATAAGCTGTACTCACTTGAAAAACCACAAGCTAAGGTTGGGCTCAACATAATTACTTCAAGTGCTTCATCCACAGTTGTAAAAAGCACATCTAATGCCAAAATGCAAGATGTCAATAGGAAATACAAAACCACCAATTGCAAGAATGCTTGGAAACAAAGATCCCATTGACTCAAGTAGGATGTGCAATTGAAAATGACATGACAATTTGCAAGTCTTGAAGAAATTATAATTGCTCTAAAGGACTTGTAGTAGACATCAATGATGGCAAAAAGAAATTCAAGAAGATAAGACTCATGGTGCAAAGAAGTAGTCGCAATTGAATCATCGTTGTTATAGAGCTCTAAACATCTAAATCTTGGTGTTGCACCTGCATTGTCATCTCAGCCATTGCCTCAAATCTTGGATGTTCTAATGCGCATTGATAGCACCCATGTCATGACGATTTTTACAACACAATTATAGTGAATCTCTAAATACATGCTGTCTAGCTCATAATTTGGAAGTATTGTCAAATCCTACACGTCAATGAACCAAGATCTTACCATTGTCTTTGTGGATGGGTTCACATCGCAAAAATAATTGCACATTTCCATGTCTTGTTATGCAATAGAATCAAATTTTGCCTCCAACTATCAATCAAGGTGCATTACAAAAGGTCAATTCATCTATTTAGATTTAGTTCATCAAAATCAACAAGACATTTTTAAGTCCTCAACAAGATAAGGATTTGGTGGCCATAAAATTTGTAAATAACTCACTGCTTGAAATTTTCAAATCTCTAGTTTCTTAAGTTATTGTACTTCACAAACATGCACAAATAAAGATTCAACTTGCAAAGGCAATTGTTTGAACACCCTAGAACTCCAATCTTCATAGCCATGAACACCAATTTATAAAATCAAAATGTTGAAATATAGAGGAATGACATCTGTTTGCCCTTACTTGAAGTAGAAGTGAACTTGCAAGCAACAAATGCCCCAAGAATGTGTCACCACTTTGATGGAATGCCCTTCGGCACCCTGCAACATTCACCCTAAATTGTCTCAAGACTGAAAAATCAAACCCAATTGCAAGTTATAATTGAGGATTGTTGTTGAATAAAGTAGATTGAATTCACCTTTGTTCTCTAAACAACAAAGGACAACAGCTAGACCCTCATTTCCTCCAAACCCTCTTTCTTTGATGATTGACCTTGATTGCCCCTATCAATGCGTACTAATATTATTCAAGGGAACTCCAAGACTTTCTTTGTTAAAATGTGACACTACAATGTACCACCCAAAATTGAAAGTAAAAAAAAAGTACAACTTTAGAAGACATTTTCCATGGCTCATGAGGCTTTCTTGCACCTCTTTGTAGACAAAGACAATGTAGAGCTACAATTGCGATAGTTGTTGACAGTCCTTTCGCCAATTTGAACCCCAATAACCATGACAAGAACAAAGAATATACTAAAATCACAACCCACTGACTTTTACCGCCTCTTTGAAGTTGTCCCTTATTGATGTTGACTATTTCCACTTGCTGTAACATCCGCAACTCCATCTCCAACACCGTCACCCTCCTTCATCTCTTTCTATAATCCTAAACCCTTCAAGCCAAACCTCTTGTGCCTTGAAGCACCTCTACAACCTCTCTCTATCACTTGCTGCCCTTTTTTTGTCTCTTATACACAGCCTCTTTCTCCCCAAACTCCACCAATGGAAGCACAACTGAATCTTCTCTAAAATGCAACAATTGCGATGAAAATTGGAGCAAGAATCAATACGCACGATCAATTGGAAAGAAGGCCAAGGTATAGTTAGGAGAATCCTATATGCATTTGTGAAACCCTACGTGCATCCGTGACCAAAAAGATACACAATGTACCCTCTTTGTAAAATGGTGTATCCATGTACCTCCAAATGCAGTGCATTTGGGAAACTTCCTATACTAGGCTAGATTTAGATGCAGCTTGCTTTATGATACTCACATCAAATTTGCCCACATTGTTTGGCATTATAGTGCGTCCAACAAATCAAATGGTTCATGTTAGGGATCTTCTCTTGTTTGTAGATTGGCTCCACATGATTTCCAATCGAATAGTAGTGACGATATATGCAAGGAGTATTGATGAAGATAAAGAGGCTTTCAAAGCCTCTCTATTAGATATTATTTGCATTAATTTTTGGTTGACTTTGACCACTACTCACAAGAGCCTCACATTATCAAGGAGTCAGGTCAATTTTCCTATTTCAGCCATGTCACAAGCTCTCTACTCTTTGGGAGCTAGATTGTGTCAAGTCTCATTCTATGGGATGAAGTGGTCTATTTTGACTGCTAAGCTTGCTATAGATTGCTTCATACAGCAATATCATGAGGAGGTTAGATCAGAGGTTCCAATGGGGCTCAACTTTTTTGATTATGGGATTCAATATCCTATAGATGATCTACGTCTTTTTTTATTCAGCAATCAGCAATTTTGTGAGCATAGGTTTAGAGATGGCTTGGTGCACGAGATTTGCAACGAATATAGTTTTGGAGCTGTAGAGTGTAGACCACTCTTTGATCCTTGCTTAGCAAAGGTAAATAATCTATCAGACGCTCTGTCACGACATCCTGTCTACTATTCCTAAACAAATGCTAGATGACACACCTAGCACAATGGGTACAATCTGGACTCAATTGGCACAATTCTAGGACTTGTTCCAGCATTGGATAGCCATGATACTAGATACACGTCAAAGTCATCTACTCGGCATCCAAATCGAGGTAACAGTGCAAACAGAGATGGTGATTTATGGACGATGACTTGGTAGCGAGCAAGATTTGTTTTGCATCAATGGTGTAGAGAGAATACTAGCTGGTACATTCAACACTCGTGACATCTCTATAAAGCTCCAACTTGAGCACATTCAAGGCCTATTGGAAGATTTAGCAAGTATGATGCTTGGCAAAGATGAACTATATCCATCAGTAAAAGTTCAAAGTATTTTGACATTTGTTTGTCAAGCATTTGGGTGGAGTGGTAAGTATATGGCTCACCACCTATGACATGCTTGACATTGAAAGGACATTATTAGAGCAATAGAGGCTAGACTCGACATTGTGGAGCTGAAGTACAAAACAAGCATTTCTGAGAGAGAATGGCAGTTCATTCGTATGCCAAGGGGATACAAGGCTTGCACCTTGTACTTTTTACCCAAGGTACATATGCCCATGGTGGTGGGCAGACCCATCTGTTCCTACACCGGTTATATTTTGGAACATGCCTCCATCTAGTTACATCATCAGCTGTTTCCAATTCTTCTCAGGCATAGGAACCACCTCAAGGATTTTCTATCTTTGCTTAGGGACATTCCAAGCTTGAGATACCACCCCATTCGATCCTCTTCAAATTTGATGTGGAGTTGCTCTATTTGAGCATTCCCACAAATGAGGCTCTTATAGCCCTTCAAACCATGATTAGAGGCGTGTTTCCTTTTTCTAAGGAACAACTTATCTTGTCCCTAGCATCTTTGGTGCTGAATCAACACTACCTTGAATTCAACGGTGGTTATTGGCAACAAGTACATGGGACAGCAATGGGCAGAACTTTTGCGGTGGTGTATGCATGCTTTTTTCTTTGTAACCTTGAAGACCATGTAGAAGAATGTACATCTCCATAGTTTGATGATCACATGCTTTATTTCAAGCGTTACATTGACAATGCCTTTGGCATCTACATCGGGCCTGAACATCAGCTTTGAGATTTCCTCAAGTATTACGGAGGATGGTGCGATGGGATTAATATTACTCATCATATTAGTCACAAGGCAATTGATATACTGGATGTCCATCTGTACAAGGGTGATGGTTTTGCTGATACGCATTGGCTCTCTACAAGCTGCCATCAGAAACCCCAAAACAGATACCAATATCTGCCATGGTCCTCTTGGCATCCCCTGCATCAAAAGAAGGCTTTTGTTATTGGAGAGCTCCAATGTTATCTACTTTGGGAGAGCACAAAACAAGGCTTTAACCACATTTGTCGCCGTTTTTACGAACGTTTATGCGCTCGTGGTTATCCGGATGCTTTCATACGTAAACATTTTCAAGCTATCTCTTATGATATGAGGACGGCCTTGTTTACTCAACAAGTGCAACAAGATCAATCACAATTTACAGGCAAATGAGCTCCGCTTGTTTTTAAGATGGATTATTCCTCTTACACGGAAGCACTCAGCAAAGCCGCGGCTTTAAACCTTACTTTGTTTGCCCTACTCCAGGACATTCCCGAGCTTCACTTTCTGCCTTGACTAATCACCTGTTGGAAAAATCCAAGAAATTTGAAACGCTTTTTAGCAAAATCAAAGGTGGTATCTTAAGGTTGTACTTAGTATTTAGGATTAGGATCTGCTCTAAATAGAAGACACAAAATATTAGCCTTAGTTAGCATTAGTTAGCTTTGGTTATACCAACCTTAGATTAAACCAATGCTAGAGTAGCTTCATCAAGAAGCTTTGCTTCTACCGCCTCGCCAGTAAGTTCTACAGAAGCTTTGCCTTGTTAGTTGCTTCTCTTTTATTCCTCGTTAGTCCTCCCATATGTGACTATTTAATGCTTAGACTTACACACACAAACTCCCACTTTCATCTTTTGTATTCCACTGATGAGCTCTCCACTTGGTGGAGCAAAACTAGTTTGGAAAGAATACATTTAATTCTTGTTTGTAGTGGAGTTGTTTTTTTGTGTGTGTTCATCTTTTTGCAGTCGGTTTTTTCTGCTCTTTGACAGCTCTCTTTTTCAATTCCTAATCCTAAGTTGTCTTTTCTCAAACCTTGCTTTTATTCTACCATAGCCAGCCCTTTCTTTGATTCCAAACCTTAAATCCTAAACCCCCAAATCCTAAAACCTTAAATCCTAAACCCTAAACCTTTTTGGAAAGCCACTTCAAGCACCTATACAATGATACTTTTACTTTTGGCCCAAAAGAGATATTTACTAGGATCAAAACATGTGAAGATACATTCCAACTTTGCGTAGTGAAGGGCAATTATTTTTGGAGGAGATGGCAATGTAGGTCTTCTTTGTGGGTTTCCAAAATGACGTGGCACTCCTGGATCGGACACCATACGCACAAGTTAGGAGTAGATGAAGTTTGGATGCTTCCAACTTCAGCCATCCATTGCAACCACGTAAAAAATTGGATGATAAAGTGAAATCCATTTTTGGAAAGCCACTTCAAGCATCTATGTAATGGTGTTTTGATTCTAGGCCCAAAATAGATATTTACTAGAGTCAAAACACATGGGGCTACATGTAGACTTTTGCACAAAGAAGGGGGATTATTTTTGAATGGAATGGTGATGTAGGTCTTCTTTGTGGTGTTCCAAAATGACGTGGCAATTTTGGATTGGACACAGTAATGACTGTATGCACGAGTTAGGAGTGGATGAAGTTTGGATGCTTCAAACTTCATCCATCTATTGTTGCGGTGGAAAGAAAGGATGATAAAGTGGAATACACTTTTAGAAAGCCACTCCAAACATCTATACAGTCATGTATTTCTTAGGCCCAAAATATCTGATGGTTGGAGCCAAAACACAAAGGATACAAAATTGGATTGCTGATTTTTAATGAATCCAATTTGTATGAAGTCATGGAATTGATATGTGAATAAATGAAAAACAGTTACTAACAAATTGTAAATATTATAAAATACACAAAATTCACAATAAAATTAATCTCATGCAAGCATTGATCCAACTAAAAACATCGATCAAAAATAGAATACAATATTGCTGTACTTTCATGAGTGCAATACTGCAAAACACGTAAAGTCATGGAATTGATATTTCAAGATTTGAAAAACAACAACCAATAAGTTGTAAATATTACAAATATCCAAAATTAATGATACTTTTAGTCAAATGCAACCATTAAAATAATGCAAAACATAAACCAAAAATAAAATACAGTGCTTGCTGTACTTTCATGAGTTGTATTCATGTAAAGTCATGGAATTGGTATTTCAAGAAATGAAAGAAATCCACCAACAAGTTGTAAATATTATGAATATCTAAAATTCATGATAATATTAATCTCATGCAAGCACTAAGCTAATTAAAAACATGAACTAAAAGTAAAATATAGTGTTCAAGATATTTACATGAGCTCAATTCACGTAAATTTATGGAATTGGTATTTCAAGAAATGGAAGAAAGCAACCAACAAGTTGTAAATACTGTAAATATCCAGAATTCAATATAATATTAATCTCATGCAAGCTTTAACCTAATTCAAAATATCAATCAAAAGAAGAATACAACGTTTGCTATACTTTTAGGATCCCAATTCACATACAGTCATGGAATTTATTTATTTTAAATGAGAGAGATCAAACATTTTGTTTTAAATATGATGGACATTAAAAATTGATGATATTTTTAATCTCATGCATGTATTAACTTAACCCAAAACATCAATCTAACCTAAAGTACAGCATCTCTAGTTTTTAATGAACTCAATTTACATAAAGTCATAGATTTGGTAGGGATATATACAAGAAAACACAACAAGGAAGTTGTAAATATTTTGGATATTTAAAGTTCTTATTCAAATGAAACACATGCAATTGTTCATCCAATTGAAATGTCAACCCTAAAAGAATATCCATAACATTTTAAGATTATTTCTTTCATAAACCAAATGTACATAAAGTCATAAAATTAATATCCAAACAAATGAGAAACTCAACCAACAAGTTGTAAATATTTGTAATACTCACAATTTATATGAACACAAACCCACGCAAGCATTGATCTAATTGAAAACGTCTATCAAACCTAAAATACAATGTTTGCTATATTGTAACAATTCCGATTCACATAAAGACATAGAATTGGTAATGTATATAAATGAAAAAAGTCAACGAGCAAGTTGTAAATATTTTAAAATAATCTTTAATTTCCTTCATCCAAAACTACATAGAAACAATCATTTATTCATGAGCTATACTTTAATTGTTGGAATGGACAAAAGTAAAAAAATTGGGTACAAAATGCATGTAAATTACACCCCTACAAGTTGTGAATTGTGCGAGGAGCAAGAATTCATGGAAAAATTGAACACATTTTTCATTTCATTTATCAAAACAAGAGAAAGGCATCCATTGATTAATGGGCTGTACTTTAAGCATTTGAATGGCCCAAAAGCCTCAGAATCCTTGCAAAATGCATGAAAAATGAACGCCTATAAGTTTTAAGTATTACAAGGAATTGGAAATCATGACAACGTTGAATTAATCTTCAATTTTCTTCACCCAAAACCTAATAAAAACAATCAATTATTCATGGGTTGTACTTTAAGTCCTTGAATGGACAAAAGTCTAAATATTTCTTGCAAAATGCATGCAAAACAAGCCTCTACAACTTGGGAATTGTGTGAGGAGCAAGAATTAATGATAAGATTGAACACATTTTTGGTTCATTAAATGAAACAAGAGAAAGACATCCATTGATTGATGGGCTGTATTTTAAGCATTTGAATGGTCCAAAGGCCTCAAAATCCTTGCAAAATGCATGAGAAACAAATCCCTACAAGTTGTAAATATTATAAGGAATAGGAAATCATGACAACATTGAACTAATCTTTAGTTTCCTTCATCCAAAACCAAATAAAAACAATCATTTATTTGTGGGGTGTACTTTAAATTTTTGAATGGACAAAAGTAAAAAAACCTTTTGCAAAATGCATGAGAAATAGACCCCTACAAGTTGTCCATCATGTGGGGAGCGAGAATTCATGAAAAGGTTGAACACATTTTTTGGTTCATTAATTGAAACAAGAAAAGAACATCCATTGATTCATGGGCTATACTTTAAACATTTGAATGGGCCAAAGTCCTTGAATTCCTAGCAAAACGCATGAGAAACAAACCCCTATAGATTGTAAATACTACAAGGAATCAGAAGTCATGACAACATTGAACTAATCTTTAGTTTCCTTCATCCAAAACCAAATAAAAACAGTCATTTATTCATTGATTGGGGCATTTTAGGGTCACATGTTGCCACCAATTGACTCCATGTAGTCCTATAAATGATGAGCTGCTTCCGCTTGATCATCCCAATGGCAAGGATAATATCCACCGGTATTTGCATTTTTGAGCATAATAGGCACAACACCTTCCCTATTTTTGAATTGGCTTGGATATTGCCAATTTGCGTTTTCCAAAAAATCTGAAATCAAACTTTGGTCCGCTAAATCATCTTATTCCCATCCATCATATTCATACATTGAATTTTCCCGCTCATTTCTTTGTTGTTCCTCACCATTTCAAAACAAGCAATGCGCACTCAAATGCTTCTTCATATGCTTGCCACTCCATCCAATTGATTGACTTGTAGCTATGAGGGCGCTTTGCATTCATATTGTAGTCTGCCGAGCATACTGTCCATGAATCACCGCTTCAAAAGTGTCAAGTTAGTGCTTGAAGTTTGTTATCATTGTTTCAATAGAAATACTTTGCACTTCAAATCGACTGTACAAGCGCTCTTCAATGTCACGTACATGCAACACTTTTTTGGTTATGCATAGTTCTCTGCCTTCTCCAACAATGTGGGTACGAATCGTAGTCTCTACCCTAGTGCCTACAAACCGTGGCTTTTGATCGACAAGAGTCATGCCTTCCCAATATTACAACAACTTTTGAAGTTGGGAATGTCTGGTTTGCATAGTTTGGATGGTTTTAGCTCTAGATATATTTTCACTTATTCAAACAAGGAATGAAAAGTTGGCTTGAAGCTAATGGACCCAAAACCTATATGCGTAATCATATCATGTACTTGGTGGTCTTTGAAATACCGATTCATCTTTCCGTTATCTAGCATTTGAATATCACTGAAACAAAACAAATTGAGTGTGCCTTTGTTGACCTCATAATCCACAACTCCATAATCAAAAGTATTTGGAGCGTCATCATGTTGGTGTCTAAGGAAGGTTGCGAAATATTGATTTATAAAATAATTGATTTTTGGCTCCACCATTAGAATCTTCCACTTCATTCCAAAGCTTAGAATTCTGCATTCTTGCACTCCCAAATCATCTAACACTGTGGCCATAGCTGCCACCAAAATGTTTACTTGGTTTGTAGAAAGACTATGGTCGTCTGCGTTGGGTGTCAATACCAAACAGTGAAATTTCCGTAAGCATGAAACAATATGGTTTTTGAAGTCGGTTCTTGCGTTTGCGGTATCACCAGCAAAAATTTGGACTACCACAGGGTCAGAAATCACATGTAACTAGTCTTGGAAGTGATCAAGATCATTGACCTTCATTTTTCTGTTTGCTGGACGTGCAATGGATCCAACAAATTCTGGTAAATCCTTCACCAACATTAAGAAATTAGCCTTATCAACATCGATATCTTTTCAAGTGTATGGGTAAATTTATGGAATCATCATTGGGAGTGACTGCAATCATTGGGTGGAAGTGTTCATTTACATGTGCAATATGGAAATGTTCAACGTTTCAGAGAAATAGGCTCAAACTATCCCAAAATGACCTCAAGTCTTCAGTTGTCAAGATGACATTCATGTTGTAGCATACAATTGGCCTGCCAAGTCCTTTTGCTACATAAACGGCTATGAAATAGTCCCCCTATAATCCTTCATTTCTAGCCGGCTTCCTCATTAATTCCAAATATTATTCAACCGTAGTATCTGGTCCTAAACTTGGGTGTTGGATCTTCACATTGTTGATATTAAGAATGGCTTCCTCCCTCTCAAGTTGATATTGAGGTTCAACTTGAGCGAACAAGACTTCTACATAAGCTACAGCCAATCTTTGCAAAGCATTGGAAGCCGCAGTTATTCTTGATGTATTATCTAACGACACACTTGATAGTCAAAGTCGTAGATTAGTAATGCTTTCATAAAAACAATCTCCAACTATATAGAAATAAGGATTGACTATTTGAAACCCTAAACGAGAACAAAACAAACAGTCAATTACATCTCTATCTATGTCTTCAATAACTGCTTTTGTTCCTTGTGCAAGGGAGGGACAACAAGATTGTAAGGCATGCTCAACATCATCTACATTCTACATTTTGGAAAGATACTTACTATAATCAATACTTAATAAAATTGACAACTGCAAACGAATGTGAATGTTTTGGGAAACAATATATTAGAAGTATATAAATATACAAATATATTAACATAATAAATATACTAAAAACATATGAATTATCTTTTATATATTCATTTCAAAAGTAAAAGATAAGAAAGTAAAAGAAATAAAGCAGAAAGATTAATATACAAATTACAATATCCAAAATCCTTAAACTATTAGAGAATTACACTCCTAAATCCAAAAACAAATCCTTACAAGTTGCAAATATCTTAAGGAGTTCAAATTCATGAAAATATCAAATAATTATTTTATTTCATTAATTAAAACAAGAGAAACAAACCTACTTAATCATAAGCTGTACTTTAAGTCTTTGAATGGGCCAAAGTCTTTGAATTTCTAGCAAAATGCATGAGAAATGAACGCCTACAAGTTGTAGATTTTACAAAGAAGTGGAAATCATGACAACATTGAACAAATCTTTCTTTTCCTTCTTCCAAAAGTAAAGAAAAATAGTCATGTATTCATGGGCTGTACTTTAAGGGTTTAGAAGGGCCAAAGTCATGAAATTTCTTACAAAATGCATGCAAACTAGACCCCTACAAGTTGTCAATTATGTAGGGAGTGAGAATTCATGAAAAGATTGAACAAATTTTTCTTATCACTAATTGAAAGAGGAAAAAGACACCCATTTATTCATGGGCTGTACTTTAAGCATTTGAATGGAAAAAAGTCCTCAAATTCCTAGCAAAATGCATGAGAAATGAACCCCTACAAGTTGTAAAAATTACAAAGAATTGGAAATCATGACAACATTGAAATAGTCTTTAATTTCCTTCTTCCAAAAGTAAAGAAAAACAGTTATTTATTCATGGGCTGTGCTTTAAGTCTTTGAATGGGCCAAAGTCATGAAATTTCTTGATAGATACATGCAATACTATCCTAATAAATATATACATAAAGAAGTAATTATGGAACAAGGAGGGGTGCTCAAACTTAGTTTTGTTGCATTTGGACCTATGATAAGAATGTTATTGAATTCTAAAGTTATTTTGAAATCTAAAAATTAAAAAAAAAAATGCTTTTATTTTTATTTTGATTGTGGCAAAGGCATAAGGCACAGTAGTCATTATTAAAATTTGAATGTGATTGATTATCACTTTATTCAGCTATGTGTAGAAAAAAATGAAATAATATTATTATTGATTAAATTAACTAGTCTAAAAGAGTAAGCAACTAGGTTTGAAGAGACTTTGTTGACTAGACTTTGATGAGTGACTGCTAATAAAATTGTGAAAGTATGAGCATGTCTACTTAGAAATAAAAACGAACTAATTATTTAAGAAGAAATTTTAGATTTTATAAGCATTTTATTTAGGTTTATTTCAAAATTTTAAAAATGGAAAGAGATAAGTAACTTCAACTCTTAATTAAAACTAACATATATTAAGAGTTTATTCCTTTGACGTCCTTTAAATTCTATAAAGTTTGTGAGGTCATTAGCATTCATTCTCTAATATTGATCTACCTTCAAAAACATCTATTTCAAGGAATAGCCAATGAATAAATTGAAAAAAGGCCTAAACTAATTTATTGAGGCTATGCGTATTAATATAAATACTTTGTATCCTAAATTTTGTTAGGTCTTTTTTTATAACTAAGTAATTAGTCATCAAATAGTAAGAATAGTAAAAGACTAGAACAATAGAACTAGAATCAATATCTCCAATGACGGAAATGTTGGAAAAATGGTGTATTCAGTCAATTATTTATAGTTTCAAAATTGACCATGTTGTAATACTAATCATGACATATTTCTTGCCTAAAATGTATATTTATTGCATAGAAACCCCTAGGTTTGGTTTTATGGCACACAAAAAAGTATCATTTAAAAAATTTATTTTGTATACCTAGAGAATTAAATCTCTTTCAATCAACAATATGAATCAACAATATCTAAAATATTTTAATAAGAAGAACCAAGGTAAAATGTTTTGTTGGTTATTCTTAGGTCTATATAACATTGTTAACTAGCCTAATTCATTCTTCCTCTCTAAAATCCTTTTAGAATTCTTAGATTCAAGTGAATTTAGTTTAATCTCCAAAGCACATGCTACATGAGTTTCTCAAGAGAAACTATCAAAAACTATTGTTTTTTTAGTGTATTGCCCAAAATATAAAATAAACCTTTTTTTGAACTTTAAACCCTAAAGGACTTTGACTATGTTTTCACCAAAAACATTTCCAAATTGTCATTTCTAGGATAAGCACCACATTTTAGAAAAAGACAAATTTAGACATACATAACCATAGGATCTTGCAGTGTACTAGTTTGATAAGATGTGGAAAAAATTTCAAGAATTTCCAAAGTGTAGATTGCAAGATATTGTTTAGCATTTGAATTGACAAAAAGTACTTTTTTGTCCCTATAAAAACTCGGGCAGCTGCAGTTCCACAAGGTCACATTTGTATGAAAAATGTCCAAAATGATTGTACCTCTTAGGATTCATCCTTCAAAGCAAGTTGAATACATGCTTGAAAAAATTCAAAGCCATTTGGAATTGTACAACATATAGGAAAAAAATAGTATGTGAAAAGAAGTAAAGAATGATTCCAAACACTAAATTGCTTAGAATTTATTTGTGGAATTGAAAAATGCTAATTCCAATAGTTTTAACATTGTAATAAAAAATCCTACACTTGCTATTTTTATTTTTTTTCAAAAATATTGAAAATTGAATAAAATAAAAGACTTCAAAGTTTATTTTCAAATAGAAAATCTACAACTACCCGCAAACTAAAATTCCTAATATTTTTTGACTCATTGATCAAAATGGAATGATTCAAAGCTTTCTACGTACATATAAATCTACAAAATCTATTTCAAATATTAGTGTTTTTATTTTCATTTTTTCAAACTACCCAATTACAGATAACAACAAAATATTAGGCCATCATTTTTGACTCATATTTATAAATGTCCTAAATTTTGGGGCATATGAAAGATATTCCTTGTTCCCACCTTCTATTAAATTTCAACCTAAAATATGCAAATCTCTAGTTACATGTACTTGCCCAAAATTTCTATGTTGCCAAAAAATGCATGCTAGTCCTTTATGGGTGAACTATACAAAAATGTAGTAGACTACAATGACAATGCATTAAAAAAATTTCAACTGATTTGCTTACATAGATTAAAAGATCATAATGTTTTATGTGAGATAAAATAATTTTTTCATTCCAAGAAAATATGGTAGGTAAACTAGTTTTAAGTCCTCTTGGAGTAAGAATTTTTCACTTTGTGAATTTTCATCTCTCTACCATTACTTCAAAATCTTGTTAGGTATTCTTGTGCAAAATTTCAAAAGCAAATGTAAAATCCAATTTAATATAAATCACCCTAAGTGATTTAGGAATTGTGTAATGAGATATCTTTTCATATTAAATCTAAAGGGTGAAAAGTTAAAACAAACATTTGAAATATGTTGGAAAAATTTCAAGAACTTTCACTTCAAAGATTGCAAGATTATATGACATGAAGTTAGATGAAAATGTTTTTTTCTCAAAAAGAACCACACAGTGGCATAGGTAATAAATTTGAGTCCTCTTATAATGGAATTTGAAAACTATTTTTTTGAACAATTTATATGTCATATTTTATTAGTTACATACATGCCTAGTTTCAAAAGTTGACAAGGATTTTAACAAAAGATACCTAAAATGTGCCAAAATTGCTTGAAGCGGCCAAATTTTTCAAAATTCAAAGTCCAACTTGAAATTCAAAATCCTAAAATTCTCGAATGCAATGAACTTCAATAGCTTGTTCTTTCTTCATACTTTATTTGTTAATTTCCAATACATTTTCTTAGAAAAGTTGTTCATATTAGGCAGTTTTGATGGCTAAAATTTCATGTCAATCCAAGAAGTTATGAATGTTAGAGAGGCATTTTAGTAGAAAGAGGTTCAACCTTCAATGTGTTTTTTGCAACATTAGAGGGGAATTGAGGTCATAGGAAGACTGTGAGTTCTTGGACAAGAAATTGCGTGGGAATTAACTGTTGGTGTAGCATAGTCATTGCCACAGAAATAAAAAATTAAGATTAAAAATTAAAATTGAACAGAAAAAGGATTTTTTTAATGACCTAACAATTAGGAACTAGTCCTTGCAACCATAGGGAACAGTAAGGGAATAGCCCTAAAATTGTCTTGTTTTTCCCTCAAATCCCTTCTAAGGCTTTTTTTTGCTATTTTTTGACATCTCAAAACCATTATGCTAATACAATGAGTCATTTGAATGATGTTTTCTTTTACTAATGTGTTGGTATGCTACTTTGAAACACTTCATAGATTAAATTTTTTTCATTTAAGTAAGTATAGAAATCAAATTTCACCTCTAAATGTATTCCTAGGAAAATTTTAGCACCTTTTTCAATACTTAAACCTTGTAATTTTGCAATCTATGTGGCCAAGTGACTCCAAATTTGATTCATGTCATCCATGACACGTACACTACAATATTGTATGGTTGAGATTTCTATACCATAATGACATTGAGACCTATAACACTTCAAAAACAATGATGTTCATAAATCCAAAAAAGCGCGCCTTAGGCATTAGGGATTAATCCATTTTAACCCCTAGAGGTTTTTGACTATGTACTCACCAAAAACACTCTAAAACTGCCATTTCTAGTGCACGTACCAAACTTTTGGACACAAGTAACCATAGGATCTTTTAGTAAACTATTTTGAGAAGATGTGGTAAAAATCTCAGAAATTTCCACCTTGTAGATTGCAAGATATTAGCGTTTGAATTTACAAAAATCCTTTTCTTTTCCCTACAAAAATCCAGGCAGCTGCATGTCACAAGGTCACATTTGCATGAAAAAATGTCCAAAATGGTGGTAACTCTTTGAATTCATTCTTTGAGGCAAGTTGGCTAATTGTTTGAAATTGTTTAGATCATTTGGAATTGTTAAACATATAGGAAAAAAATAGTAAGTAGAATGAAGTAGAGAATGATTGAAAATACTAAATTGTTAATGATTTCTTTATAGAATTGAAAAATGCCAATCCAAATGGTTGCAATGTTGTAATAAACAATGTACACCTAATATTCTTTTTTTCAAAAAATATTTAAAATTGAGTAAAATAAAGGGCTTCAAAGTTTATTTCAAAGTAGAGATTCCATAACTATCCACAAACTACCCCAAACTAAAACTCCTCATAAGTTTTGATGTATCCATCCAAATGGAACAAATCAAAGCTTTCCATGTAGGTTTAGATCTAAAGAATATATTTCAAATTTTAATTTTTCTTAAAATTGATTTTTGAAGAAATTCTTTTTGCTGCCTAATTTGCCCGCCAAACGCTAAAAACTACATTTCGTACAATAATTGTTTAGCCATGTAGTCAAAAGTTATAAAAATTATTGGGCCTTAAAGCTACTCCTTGGAAAAATGTTGTGTGAAAATTTCAAAGAAAAAAATAAAAACTCCATCCGTAGTGAGTTGCCCACAATTGCTATGTTGCCAAAAAAAATAGGACTTAGGGCTTTAGGGGTTAAAAGATAAATTGGTGGCTATGAAAATCATTCATTTTGATATTGTGGAAATCATTGGTTTAAAAAAGTCCAAAAGCTCTTATTGGAAATCAACTACTCTAGAAGATATTCCCTTTTCAAAGAAAATTCAAAAGACAAATAGTTGTACTTCTATCCTAAATGAAAGGATTTTTTTGTCATTCATAAGATACAAAATGTTTGCCTCGACATTTAAGAGTTAATAATGTCATGGACACTAAATAGTGATATTGTATTAGGTTGCCTTCACCAGAGAAGTTACCTCATAATTCACTGACTTAGTTGTTCAAAGGGAAACAGATACAATTCTCTACCTCCATCTATGAACCAGTGCACCAACCCACGTGACACGTGATACCTACATTATTGCATCCTCTTATAGTAATTGAATTTAAGTACTATAGAATGTCAAAAACAATTACCGTACGTGAAGGTCTTATTTGGCACGAGACTGTTGCAATTGACATTTCTACATCAAATTTAGAAGGGCTACATCATTGTAGACATTTCACAAGACGACATGTGTCACTTCTCAAAAATGACTTAATTTCTACCAACTTTGACCTTTGCGTAGGGTAGTGTGGAAAAACCTAATTTCACTACTTATTGCACTCACCTCCAAACCATACTAAAAAGCTAGTATCATCATCATATGAAGGAAGGTTTTGTTTGTTTATTTGTTTGTTTGTCACGTTGAGATCTCTCGTACCATGAGTCCCCTGGGAGCATGTTTGGTATTGTTGGAAAGCTCTTGATGAGGAGGGGTGCACCAGCTTGGTTTTGTGGCATTCCAACTTGCGGAGCAAAAGTTATGGATTTTTGAGTTATTATTGAATGTTAAATTATGTTATTTATGCTAAATTAAATATCTTTTGAACCGTGAGTCCCCTTAGGGTGTGCTTGGTATTGTTGGAACGACCTTGGTAAGGAGGGGTACACTTGCTTGACTTTGTGGCATTTTGACTTACGATTCAAAAGATATGAAGGAAGGTTGTTTTGTTTTGTTTTGTTTTGTTTGTTTGTTTATCACGTTGAGATCTCTTGGACTGGGAGGCCCCTAGATGCATACTTAGTATTGTTTGAAAGCCCTTGGTCAAGAGAGGTGCATGGGTTTGGTTTTGTGGCATTTGGATTTAGGATGGGAAAGTTATTGAATTTCAAAGTTTTTATGAATAAAAAAATTAAAAAAAATTAATTGACTATAACTTTGACTGTGGCAACAACGTAGGACACACTAGTCTTTATTAAACAAAATTCCCGGATTTTGTCCCTTCTTGTTATTGTCCTGCAGGCTTGGGTCTTCATGAGGTTTTGGACGAATAAGTTAAATTGTTGATTTGATTCAAGTCCGCCAGCCTCCGGGAGTTGGATTCCCTTTCTTTTTGCAATGCATCATGGAAAGCCCCTCCCTGGGGACAAAATACCACCAGTCAGATACTAAGATACTCTACTCTTGGAAAGCTTGATATTTAGCCCATCATGTACATCCCTAGTGGAGAATAATCTTTCCTAGAAGAGTGACCAATGCACAAAGCTTATGTAAAGCTCTAGATCTCTTTGGGCTCAAAGAACAAGAGAAGCATCTGCACTAAATAGTGAAATTGGGTTTTGGCTTGCCTTGACAATCAGGTTGCCTTATCGTGCAAGTTACCTCATGACTCATTACACTAAAAATTATATTTAGTGTTAGCAACACTATTTACAAACCATGACACTAAATATCATTAAGCCTACTAAAGTAAGTAACATTAAATCTAATTTCTAACACTAAATGTGCTCTATGGTAAATCTGAAATTTGAAAAGGTTTACATTTAGTATTAGAACACATTAAAAAAATGAACTTGCAAACTTCGCCTTCCCACCTTGTGCTGAAGTATAACCCTCCCCCTCCCCCTCCAAAAAAAAATCCCGTCATTTGCAGATTGGGGAGGAGAGGAGAAGAGAGGTGCAGAGAGGTGAGGCGGAGAGGAGGTGGAAGAGCTTGAATGCACAATGCTCTGAATGCAAAGTAAGGCCAAGAAAGGAGACGACAGAAGGGAAGAGAAAGTGGAGGCGGCGCATTGAAGTTTAACACAACACTAATTCCTCTAAAGTTTAGATTTATTGTGGCTGGTAGGGTGGTAAGTACACTAAATGTAACCAAACACTAAATATCATTTCTAGTGTACTTATGCAATTGGAGGCACATGCATGCTTTTCTCTAATTCCAAGCCATAAACCTCTACACCAACCCATGCATCACATCAAGTTCTCACTTTACTACACCTTGCTATAGTAACTTCACCTTTCTATATAATGTAGAATGTTGAGATATTAGTGTGGGGCAATCTAATTTCACTATTCATTGTAGAAGCAGAATAAGCAAAGCCAAGTAACTTATTAGTACCAGAAAATGCCCAACAATCCACAAGTCTATGGAACTTTTATTAGTGGGAGAACTCTAATATTCATATGTCACCTATTCACAAGCAATGAAATGACATCCTAGTGAGTATCTAGAACCTTGTAATTGATCAGATGATAAAAAGGAATCTCACATCATGCAAGATGAACCATTAGATAATATACAAGAGTGAACCACATTTAATTAATTAATTAATTAATAATTAAAATTGCTTGCTCATAATTCCACCTGGATGATATCCTTAGAGGGTTCCATGTGTCATCAGCTCAGCCTCCTTTTCATTCCATTTCCAGGAAGATTGATTATTTTTCCAAGTAGTCCTTTTTGATATAAGGTAGGTACCAGCCCCCCATTTCCCCTCCCCCCTTTTTTTTTCCTTTTTGAGAAAAAGCCAAGATGGTGCTCACTTAAAATTTGGTGAAGAATTGTATTTCTACATTCATTCATCTTTTGGACAAAAAAACAATTCTCCATCATATTTATACACCTTTTCATCCAAATTTGGCAACTTCATTCACATTTTAAAGATAATTGGAAAAAATTTGGCAAAAAAAGATTACTTTTATTTGGTAGAAAAAAGAGATTTTTTTTGAATTGGTGCAATCTAGCCCTATGGTGCCAAAAAGATAAGGACTACCCTTAAAGGTGCTACTGACCCAAAAGTGCCATCTATATACTCTATGTACATCTCTGAAATCAATTTTGTACCTCTATAGAAGAAACCATTTCAAAACCAAACTTTGTACTTTAATAATTTTTGCATATAATATCCAAATGCCATGTTCCTTGGTGTATTGGAATCTCCTTTCACTTGCCAACAAGAACATATAAAAATTTGACCAATCTAATTATAAAAAATAGGCTCAATAGCAATAAGTGGTGGTTTGGAAAGTATCCACCTTTAAGTGGCAATGCAAATGATAGGAGACAATGTGAACTTTATAGAAAAAATTGAATTTGCAATGACATCTTAAGTATGTGATTATAAGATGTTGCAACCCTTACACCAACTATTAATGAAATAATGTACGACATTAGTAAAAGAAGCACAAATCAGATTGCATAGTGTGTAGTATTACATTAACCCTAAGAACTACGTGGCAGCCTAAAAGTTTCAAATGGATGATATAGAAACCCAAAGAAGTGTAAGGTTGGAGCACCCATAGTCAATCACTTAAGCAATTTTCAAATAGATATTTAGATCATGAGCAATATGAGCCAAATAAATTTTTTGCCATGTAGGAAGATACAAAATATTGGGATTACAAATTTTCTAGAATTTTATTCTCAAAACTGAAATTATTATGATTTTAGAAAGCCCAAAAGTTGTCTTGACTAATAGCCAATGTCAAAACTCTTCTGATTTCAATCATAGAGTAATTACTTTCCTACTCACTACTTCCTTGCTAGTTTAGAACATGTGTCATGACCTTATTAATCCCAACCTTAAAAAGGACAAAAAAACATATTCCAAGCTTTTATTGGAAAGTTGTTCCAACTTTGGTTGGAAATAGCTATACACCATAGGTTGGGTGTAGTCCCTAGTTGAGAATGGGTGCTCCAACCTTAAATGTTCTCTTTAAAATTTTGTGCAAAAAGAAGAGGTCTTGCACAATACTTTGACCTCTAATGAATGCTCTTGGATTCTTTTAATCCCAAAAGGATCAAATTGTGCTTTTTGACAATGTAGAAATTTTGGGCAACTTGCTATAAATGGAATTTTTATATTTTTTCTGTTAAATTTTCACACAACATGGGAATGAAGAATAACTTTAAGGCCTAAGAATTTTCATAGCTTTTGACTACATGGATAAAAAGATATTGTATAATATGCAATTTCTCTTACCAAATAGACAATCTAGGCATATAAGAAAAAATTACTTTTTCAAAATCAAAAATTTGGTATTGATTTTTTAGATTTATATATACATGGGAGGCTTTGAATCTTTCCATTTAGATTAATGAGATGAAAATTATAAGCAATTTTAGTTTGCAAGCAGCTATAGATCCTCTATTCAAAAATAAACTTTGAAGTCCTTTAATCATTGAATTATTTATTACAACATTACAACCATTGGATTGGCATTTGGCAATTCCATAACTAAGATCTTTACAATTTAGAGTTTTGAAACATTCTCTAGTTATCTCTACTTACTATCTTTCTCTACATACTGTAGAATTCCATATGATTTGAAAATTTTCAAGCATGTAACCAACTTGCTTTGAAAAATGAATCCAAAGAAGCATTACCAACATAGACATTTTTTCATACAAATGTAGACTTATGAAGTGTAGTTGACCTACTCGATTTTTTGTAGGGCCCAATTTTTTTTTTATTTAATTCAAATTCTAATATCTTGCAATCTATTTGATAAAAATTTCTAAATTTTTTTCTACATTGATTTTTTCAAACCAACATGCTATAGAATCCTACAATTATATGTGTTTGAAAATTTTTTCTAAAGTTTGATACTTGTACCAAAAATAAAAGTTTGGGAGGGTTTTTTTTGTGAAAATATAGTCAAGGAACTTAACCCCTAATTACCCAAGGCTTATTTCTAGCTTCTTAGAATTTGCTCTAAATTGTACAAAAGGTCAACCTTTTGAGAAGTTGTATCAACTTTTTTTGAATTGTAACCATAAAAATTTAAACTAGACATGTTAGAGATCACATGAAAAAAGAAAATACAACAATATCACTTATGGATTGAAATATTTTAGTGTTGGACCATAAGAGTGTTAAAACTTTAAAAATCTTTTAGTCTTCCTTTTACATGTCAAATCTAAAATGTTGGTCATCAAAAAAATATGAGGTTGTATGATCAAACATGGACAACCTCAATCAATTTATAGCTTCTCAAAATCAACTCTACATTTATTATAATGAATTTCTAATGTGATTTTTTCTCCAAGGTCTAGTGTATTTGAGGCTCATTTCCAAAAGCCCTCAACACTACAAGAAGTCAAGATTGCAATGGGTAACCTTCCACAAAATCTTGAATAGAAAAATCATAATCATCCATTTTAAAAATTGGATTTTTGATGCTTAGACTAGAATTTGAAAAGAATTTTTCAAAAATATAAATTATTAAAAATAGAGACTTCATTAGGTTTTATTTGGCTTCAAAGTGTTGTAAACGCCATAATTTCATGCCTCAGGCAGTTAGAGGTTAAGGGGTGTTAACCCCTAAAAGACAAATGTGCCTTTTTTTGGGCACATAGCAATTTTGAGAAGGTGCGTGTGGTTAGAGATTTTCATATTTTTGACTGAAATTTTGATAGAAAGTGGAGACAAGGAATATCTTTCATATACCCAAAATTTAGAACATTTGAAATATCAATCAAAAGTTATGGCCTAAAACGTTACTTTTTTTCCTAACTGGGCAATTTGGGCAGATCAGAAAAAATCACTTTTTTCAAAAATTGAAATTTGAAATTGGTTCTCTAGATTTACATGTATGCAAAAATATTTGATACATTCTGTTGTGACCAATGAGTCAAAAGTTATGAGAAATTTTAGTTTGTGGGCAATTATGGATTTCCTACTCTAGAATAAACTTTGAAGTCTTGTATTTAACTCAATTTTCAATATTTTTGAAAAAAAATAAAAAAATTGGATGTAGGTTTTCTATAACAACATTACAACCATTGGAATTAGCAATTTTCAGTTCCATAAATAAATTGTTAACAATTTAGTGTTTTGAATAATTCCCTACTTCTTTCTACTTACTATTTTTAACCTATATGTTGTACAATTCCAAATGATTTGAGAATTTTCAAGCATATAGCCAACTTGCCATGAAAAATGAATCCAAAGAGTTGCAAGCATTTTGGCCTTTTTTAAATATAAATTTGACCTCTTGAACTGCAGCTGCCCGATTTCTACAGGGACTAAAAAATGAATTACGCAAATTCAAACATTAGTATCTTTCAATCCACATGGTGAATTCTTTTGAAATTTTTTCCACATCTTCTAAAAGTAATTTACTACAAGATCCTACGATTACATGGGTCCAAAAACGTTTTTTTTCAAAAATTTGGTACTTGTCCTAAAAATGGCAGTTTTGGAAAGTTTTTGGTGAAAACATAGTCATGGTACTTTTAGGGGTTAAGCAAATGATTCACATAATACCCAAAAGGATGATTATTGCAATGACTAGCTTGGCATACTAGGTTAATTTCTAACCAATTGTGTAACATAGGTTTCTTCTTTTCCCAAAATTCCTTTGTAAAGACTATAAGATGTTTGTTTGAAACTAATAAGTGATTGGTTACTTCCACAAAATTCTAATTTCTTATTAATTCAATGTAAATCAAGGATTCATTGTTCTAAATTCTACACCAAAGTCAACAAGATGCTAGCAATAGTTTTCTTTTATCATATCATATCTAGGTGACTGCAAGAAAGACTTGTCTTTTCTAGCGTCACATTGGGGGGGGGGGTCTAGTCGCATATTTGCTAGAATCGTTAATTGTAAAAGTCAATGAATGTGAAATTTTTATTGGAGATGGATAAATTTATAGTATACATATCTTTTATTTTTTCATAAATTTCAAGAAATTATTTTATATTTAAAATTCAATTTAACTAATTTGTTATACTTTGAAATTTAGCTCTTTAGCATTGTAGAATACCCAAACTTTATGGTGAAGTTGTGAAAATTCATTTGCTCTATTTCCACATTTGGCGGGCATGTGCCCACCAAAAGACACTTAAAAAAACATTATTTTCTATCCTCCATATGCGTGCACACCGATTGCCTTGCGCACAACATTGTAAACATTCAAGGTGGTTATAAAATCATTCTTTTGAAGGAATCCTACTTACAAAAATTTCTAAAATGTTCTTTTTTAAAGTTTCTTCTTTTTAAAGGTGTATAAATTCTTGAATATATTTTTTATATTTAAAAAAAACAGTTTCTCTAATTTTAAAGCACTTCCAAATGAAAAAATGAATATTGTAGAAAAGGCTAGAAAAATTGGGAGGTCTTTCTTGCAATTACCCATCTCTTCTACATTTATATTTAACATGAGTGAATTAGTCCTTCTTCTTTTAGAAAAAATAAATGATTAAAATGAGAGACCTTCATTTGCAAAGGAAAATACAGGTAGCCAATCCATTTTCAATCATCTCCTATTTCCAACCTATAGGCTACTATCTCTCCGCTCAATTGTTGCGCAATTTGATGAGCAATTGTGGTACATTATGATTGGTCGTGCTCATGGCTTTTAATAACACAATCAACTCTTGGTTGATTTTACATTCAGTATATGGTTAAGAATAGTTAGAAGAGAATCTTTTAGATACTAAATTCATGATACTTACATTTTGTGAAATAAAATTTTAGAAAAATACGCAATCCTTTCAAACTCTATGCTTGGGAGATGTTTTGTCCATCCAACCTTCTCATTGTTAATATTTCAATACCAAGCATTATTTTATTACAATATAGTATTGTAATCTGAGGCAAAAGGCAACAAAAGAAGCATAGTATTATTATCGTTTAGCAATAAGGAATGCTTTCAATATCACTAGTATAGCCCATGCCATTGCCATATTCAAAATTAAAGTAAAAGCATTTTTTCTAATTTTGTGATTCATAAAAACTTTGAAATTTCAATAACTTTCTCACCATAGGTCCAAATGCCACCAAACCAAGCCCATGCACTCTTCTTTGCCAAGGGCTTTCCAATGATACCAAGCACACCCCTAGGGGTCTCATAGCTCGAGAGATCTCAAAACAAAACAAACAACCTATGTTCATATGATGATTTGCCTTCAGATTGCATTGCTGATCATATCCGCTTTAGCATAAGTGTGACTTGTGATCTAAGGTAGGCACCCGCAAAATGGCACCTGACCTTAAAGTGCCATTGGTTTGTACATTTCAAATTTCAATTATGTTCCTATTTGGATAGAGCGCTTTCAAAAACAAACTTTAATTTTTAATAATTTTTGCACATTGTATCCAAATGGGATGTTCTTTGGTGCATCAGAACCTCCTTTGACTTGTCAAGAAGACAAAATGAAAATCCAAATGGCTTATTAATAGTAATTAGACACGGTTCAATTTATGGTGCTTTTAGGTGTACCCACTTTAGTTTTGACAACAATTGGAAGATCATGGCATGTGGGAAGTCTATGATGAGTTGGTTCATAAGGTGCACGGAAAGAAGGCCTTGGAAAGAAGCACACTCAAGTAGAAGAGTGTGTGAATGTCGGGGCCCACCGGCCTCGTGTTTGGGATGGCCGGTCACAGACTCACAATCCACAAGGACTCTGATGGGTGTCAAAAAAGATATATAATAGCTAGCAAGATCCACTTGTACTGAGGTCAGTTGCAATGGTGTGCTTGAAAAATGCCTTTGTAACATAACAAAGATGTGAAAGACCTATTACAACATTCAAACCTATGCCTATTTGTAACTTTAACTTTTGAATGCTGGGTTGGTCATCGTGAAAATCATTTGATTTTTAGTCACTATGTGAATGGTTGGATTAAAATAATGCAAAGTACTCACTAGAAGACAAATTAGTGTAGATGATTTTTCCTTTTCACACAAAATTGGGAAAATGAATAGTTGCACTTTTGCCCTACACAAAAAGATTCTTTGGCATTCACTGGGCACAAAATTTCTGCCTCGTTGGTCAAGGGTTAATTCTAAAAGGATGGATTGGTGACTGTGGAAATGATGCGTTTTGATGCCATGGGAATCATTAGTCTATGAGAATCCAAAACCACTCATTGGAAGTAATACTATT
The DNA here is from genome assembly GCA_963920765.1 of Ulota crispa. NCBI lineage: Eukaryota > Viridiplantae > Streptophyta > Bryopsida > Orthotrichales > Orthotrichaceae > Ulota > Ulota crispa. Next base: position 6,881 of record OY987252.1, on the reverse strand, counting down.
GTTAAAGATTTTTCCTTTTCACCCCTAATTCCATGGATGAATAGTTGCACTTCTATTCTACCCACAAGATTCTTTTGTCAATCATTGGACACCAAATGTCCTCAACGTCATTTAGGGATTAAATACAAAAGGAGGAGTTTTAGTCACAATAGTTCAGTTGTAGCCATGGGAGTTGAGGCAAAAGGACATTTTCATAGCCAAGGCATGTTAGAAATGATGGGACAAAGGAGTTAAGGTTCATTCCCACTTGGTGTTAGAAGTGTTGTTTGGAATGTGAAGGGAAGGCATTTTACAAAAGGTACTTTTAGAGGTCTTAAATTCATTGTTAACAAAATGTATTGTACCCTTCTACATTATTTGAAGCTTACTATCTAGGTCGCATTTCCTTCGACAAGATCTCATGGTTGTGTACATCCTCTATCTTTGGCCAATTGTCATTTTTGGTACTTTGCTACATGCTTGCAGCCATATTTATAGCAAGTTTGACAAAGGGATTCTCCTCAATCTCCTCAATTTTTGCGCAATCTGCCACAAAATTCATGCCTGATTAGGTCATTTTTTGAAGCGCTTATAGTTCAAGTTTATCTTGAAAAAGTAACAGTGGGCACTATTTTGTACAAGGGCCCCGTGAGAAGTGTTGGAGGTGTGCCCAATGCACTATGATTGCCATGCTTTAACTCTTGGTCTTACCTTTTTTCTATATGAGCTAACACCAATGATAATTTTATTTTATGGGATTTTTTTGGTCAATTATGTGCAACTTGAACTTGAGTCTTCATACAAAAAAATTGATCTAAAAAATGCATTATATGACTGTAAAATATAAATTGAACATATTGTCCCATTCAACAAATATTTCAAATGCAAGGGCATTAAAATGTAATGATGCTCTTTATGGCAACTTATACTCTTTTTACAATGTCTAATGCACTTCCATGCTTTGAATTCCAAAAAAAATTTCAAAAATTGTGAGAACCAACATCATTTGTATGCTTGTCAAATTGTTAATATTTTAATTTTTGTAAAATGAAAGATTCCTTCAATTTTTGTATATAACAACCTTAAATGATCTAGATCAACAACAAAAATCTCAAAAAGTTTTTTTGGAGTTCTATGAAAAAATTAACAAAAGATAAAATAATTCCAAATTGCGGTGTACAAATCAAAGTTTTAGATATTGTTAACTTTAAAATTCATTTTCTTTCAAATCATATCTAAATTTTTCTTCAACTTCCATGATAATGTGTAGTATGTTGCACACTACAACTTGCATGTATCAACTTTTGGACTTTGATCATTCCAAGTTATGGATTGATTATATGAATGAAAACAATTCACATTTGTACTTAGTTTTGTTAGTCAATGTATCTCCTTCATCTAATGTTTGTTTTCAATAACAATTGTTGTATTACATTTTCCATGAAGTCTAGTTATTGTGGTAAAATTTACATGTCAATCTAAGTTGTTTTGAATGTTTGGGAGCAATTTAAGGTTTAAAACCTTAACATTTTTTGATTATTGCAAACTTTGGCGGCTTGTTTCTTCTTCAAATTGTGTTTGTTTCCAATATTGTCTAGGATTGTTCTAAATATTAGTCTAGTTTGTTTGGCTAGAATTTTGTATCAATCTAAACAATAACAAGTGACTAAAAAGCATTTCAAAAGAAGTAGACTTAGCTTTAGATGTGTTTTTTGCCAGTTTTCTTGCTACTTACTTCACATTTAAAAGTCGCTTCGTAAGCACAATGACTGAATTAAATGATTTTCTTTTTCACCAATATGTATAGGGTTTAGGGTTTCGGGTCTTTAGGGGTTCAGGGCTTAGGGTTTAGGGTTACATGGCCATCCTATCCAAATCAACTTCTTGGGATTGAGTTTTTGAGGGGACCTACCCCCCCATTTTCGACAGCTGCGAGTCCAACCGTGCGATTATTTCTTGATACAATATCGCGGTTTGGGAAATACGAGAGCATTGACTTTTTGAAGGAGGCGTTGACTTTTTTTGTAAGGGTTTTTTTTAATATATACATACAACGCGAAGAGCGACAGATTTTGGGAGTGAAGGAGTGCGCATTTAGTGGGATCATAGATGTTCATCTCACGAGGACAGTAGATTTAGAGGAAAAAATGGCATTCAATATGTGGAAACATGAAACAAAACAAGCATTGGGTTCATGGCCAAGTCGGTGGATTATGCAACATGATTCAATATAGGGCATTGGAACAAAGTGTAAACTGCGCTAAAGAGATTGTCTACATAGACTCCGACGAAGAGGAAAGCTCGATGACGGCTTCTGGCTGCTCTGGCACGTCTTCGGGCATCGGGTCCGGCGCCACGTGTTCCGGTGCCGGGGCGGCTGCAACGTGCTCGGGAGCCGGGATTGCGTCGACGGACTGAACATGCTCACGCCACCTAGCTCCATACAATCTAACGAAATGGCGGGCTGCACCAACGCGATCGTGATACACTCCTCGCCTCGCCCAGTACGCATGGCCGGTCCTCTAATTTGATGAACGGGGGAATTTTGTTTGTAGCCCATGAAGTCCCAGACGTCCTTTGCGGGGTCACTTGGGATTCCAGGGCATGTATCTGTAGGTTCTGTAGTTTATGTGAGTTTGGGGATCTTTCATTGGAGGGTCCTATGGAATTCCAAGACCTGCACGGGAATTGTACTGTTTCTGAACATTTCGACGTTTGCCAACGAAGAAGGCTTGCAGTAGATTCGGGTGCCCGGGGGGGTTCAAGGCGTTACGGGAAGGCCGAAAAATTCAAGAAGAATTGTGGGTGTAGAAGCTACGAACCTAAAATCGGTTTTTGCAGATTCGAGCATGTGCAAGGAGCTATGCATCATTGGGAATTTCAATGGATGAGATGAAAGTTGTGAGATGTTTAGGCTGGGGGCAATTAGGGATACAGTGGTCCGAAAAGAACTCGGTTTAGGCATTCATTTGGGTGATCTTTGAGTGTTCAGGGAAAAATAGAAACCCAAGGGAGTACATTCTGTACCACAACATTTATAACCGTTGGTCAATTCACATTTTAGAAATTGCATGCTTAGCAATTAAGTGATTTGAGCCTCTTTCACATTTGTTTTGATTAGGACTGTCCCCCCTGTGTGGTGCAGTTCCATACGATAATTGATAATTGTATCACACAGACCTACATTGGTTTAGGGGACATGGGAAAAACCAACATCAGCTCCGTGGGGAGTGATAGTTTTCATGTAAGTGTGGACAAAGGGTCATGAAATTTTAGGGGACAACAAAGAAATGAAATCCTTCATTTTGCACTGCAGATGTAGACGTCTCCTTCATTTTCTTCCAGAGTGATTTGATTTTTTTTTCGGAAGTACATTTCCAGTCTAAGGCGAGATCCTACGGGTGGATTTAGAGAACAAAGTTGCATTTCCTACCTTTTCACTCATTTCTCCCGAAGTGGCAGTTCCTGGTGACTTACAGGGAGAAAAGTGATCGGGACTTCACGGTTCAACGTCAAGTTCTTTGGGTTTAGGGTCCATTTTTTTTTTTTTTTAAATTCAATTCTCTTTTTGGGGTTGCAGGTTTAGGACCAGTTAGGGTTGCAGGTTTGTAGAGATGATCACATAACTTTAGGGGTTTAGTTTGGGGGTTTTAGGGTTGCAAGGTATAGTACCCAATCACGAGCTAACACTAACAAAAGTCCTATCGTACTTGACATGTCCAAATTGACTAAATGGGGGTGAAATGGCAAAAATACCGTCAAATTGGACAATTTTTGAGGAGTACGCCAGGCTTACTTGGTCATATTCCTGATGTTCTGGATAGTTTCCCTTGTGGTGTGAAGTGGGAAAATTTAGCACTTGATTTTTTTTTTTTTTTTTTTTTTGGGGGGGGGGAGGATTAGGGTTTTTTTTCCTCGCTTACATGGCCATCCTATCCAAATCAACTTCTTGGGATTGAGTTTTTGAGGGGACCTACCCCCCCATTTTCGACAGCTGCGAGTCCAACCGTGCGATTACTTCTTGATACAATATCGCGGTTTGGGAGATACGAGAGCGTTGACTTTTTGAAGGAGGCGTTGACTTTTTTAGGGTTTAGGGTTACATGGGTATCCTAGGGAAACTCAATTTTCAGAATCAAGTTTTGAGGTAACCTACCCCCACTAAATCGACTGTTCTGAGTCCAATGGCGGTGTTTTTTTTCCCTAATGATGTCCAGATTTTGAATTATTAAAGCGTTGACTTTTTGGATTTAGGGCTGACTTTTTAGGGTAAGGGTCTGAAATTTGGAGTTTGTGTTTTTTATGTCCCCTTACATGGGTATCCTAGGGAAACTCAATTTTCAGAATCAAGTTTTGAGGGTTTAGGGTTTAGGGTTTAGGGGTTTAGGGTTTAGGGTTTAGG